>LOND01000249.1:137235-179972 GCA_014220965.1 Paragonimus kellicotti
GGCCGCCATCTCACCTAATGTCTCAAGCCACCGACTCTGTGAGTCGCGAGGGCCCCAGCCCGGGAGACGAACCCGACCTACAGTGACCAACCCCTTCGTAATACGATTTCAATTTGTGCTATGAGTCCATCTAGACAGGAGAACGATTAGGGTTCTCAACCAAAGCCTTTGGCTCAAAAGCCTGTACCGCAAGGCAGCGGTTGGGTGGCAATGTACCAGAACTGGTACTTTTTCCGGAAAAAGATGCCAACCTTCTTTCGGGGTTATTGACTATCAAATCCTCATAGGTAAGAACGTAATCCAGCCAAGAGAGAGCCTGACCACCTCGAAATCGTGTGTAATCACGAGTGTGTTCAATTGGGCTCAAGGGAATAACGAATTCAAAGAATTTGACAGCCATTGAATCAACGGAACCCACGTGTGAGCTAGCGAGGAGATTGATTTCAGGAAGTTGATCCCCCATCATAAGGACGGGAATGTTCTAGTGAAGTTATTCTTTTCAACCCGATGGTGGTTAGTTCATCTCGAAGAAGGTCGGTAGACGGAGGACGATGGAGTACACGAACTAACCAACTGTCAGAGTTAGTCTTAGGTAGCACCAAATGAACTCGCTTAACAGATAACATACGATCGGTAAGCTGCATAGCGTTAGGTGAAGTATGAGCATAAAGGGCTGCTTCACCATCTTTGCGGACAGTTCTATCGACTCGAAATAGAAGCATGTTCCTGATTTGTAGCTGAGAGTCTGAATGCGATGCAGAGAGCCGGGTTTCAGTAATCGCGATGAGTTAACTCTGGGGAGTAACAGACTTAGTACGCAAACTCTTGGCATTAATGTATAAGCATTTTGAAGAGTTAATAACGAAGCAGTGGGCAGGAGCCAGATTAAGCATACAGGATTCCTCGTTTACTTGACAGAAGGTTGATTCGCCGCGAATTGTGCTGGGGTTGGCTGGGACTCATTTTTTTTGTTTCCGATTGAGTTGCAGTTTTGTTGGACTTAATAGCCCGGCCGTACTAGATGGTGTAGTTGACCGCACCAAGCACATTAGTGCACCTCTAAGTCTGTTAACTCAAAATAGAAAAAATATTGACCGCAGTAATCTCTTTAGAGCTGTTCACCGAATTTAAACTGCACCCAACATTCCATTGTATCCAGTACTTCACTACACTGTCTGGTGATAATTATTTTTCAAATCACTTAAGTGATTTTGTAATTTTTCTGTACAAATTACCGCTTGTTAAGGTATTCCTTAGGGTTTGCCGTGAAGAATGCAATGTCTAAAACAGCCGTTCACTTTTAATCATCCTTACTACTTACTAAGGTGCATTAGTGCACCCTATCCACTAACAAGTGACTCCTTCGGTTTTGCTCTCTGAATTTGCACTCGTTTTGTACTCTGCATCTGCTCAGAACATTGTCAGGACCAACTGCAACCCACGCCATTTTGCCAGCGTTGACAAATAGGATGGTGATATTGGCAGATGGGCGGCTATCCGACGTTGTATAGTGAAAACTTGCTACCCAAGAGTTGTGCTTTCTTTATCTGACAACGGTTTTTGTTACAGCTGAGAAAGAAAAACTAAATCGCGTAATAAAACCGTTATTTATTGACGTGTATTAATAGGTGGTCTGTTGCAATGATGGTGATCGTGTGTACGAAAGTGAAGTTGTTCACCGTGAGGTTGGATGCCCTAAGTCGGGTTTGTCTACCAGGTTGGAGCCCCCGCGATTCCGAGTAAGTGGGTGGAGACTTTAGGTGAGATGGCGGTTAATCAGGTCTGGTGAAGTGTGTTGTTCGATCATATCGTCTGCGAGGTAGTTGCACTTACTGTCGAGGGGCAATGAAATCTGAATGAAATTTTTGATGAGACCGTACTTTCGTCTGCACCTCGGTTGCTTGTTTACAAGGTGTTGGCAGCTTGATTTTGTATCTGTGAGCTTATACAGTTTTTAATTATCGGGCCCTTTCCATTTTTCTTTTTCATTTTCTCTTGAATCCTGTTTTCTTTCTTCCCTGGTTATGCATCAGTTCATCATCAGTAAGAACCACTGATGCATCACTGCCTTCGAGAGTGTTGGTTGTTGGTTTATGCCCATCTGGCGATCTTTATGTTTCGAGTTGTACATTTCAATATAGGGGGAAGCTTTAATATCACATGTAGACCGCCCTGCGCATCACAGTCATAAACACAACCCCATCATCTGGCAGTCAGTTGCAGATGGCGTTGCTGTGTTACAGTCTATTGTGCATTCTGGAGTCGTAACCTGGGCTCAGCTCGTGCTGTTATGTGTGCCCATTTTGTTCTATCATTCGCCTAAAGGTCACACACTCGTGAATGTAAGATGATTAACTGGTTTTCGGTCGAAGAGCTTATGAAGGTCGCCTTTTAAGGCGGTTGTGGTGATCAACTTGTCCCGCACGAGTCACTTGGAACAAATTGGAGCAACTGGAAAAGCTCGGCGTAAAGAGTTGTCTCCAAGGCGCTGTGCAATTTTGACACACTTGGATTTCTCTCACGTCACTGAACCCTATGAATAGGCGTTGCTCAGTTCCGCTTCTGTGGTGATTCGAAACAGATTGGTACTAAGAGAGAATGTGAGTTGCCGGAACGATAGGCTTTATTCAACTTGTAAACAAGCCATATAGCTGCAATACAAAATAGAGAACGTGATGAATAATGTAGACGAAGGAAAAGGTACAAGTGCATAACAGCTTCGCTCTAAGTATGAAAGAGATTGTCAAAATCTTGAGGGTGAGCTAAATAAAGCTTTGCACAAAATCCGTGTGCCTCACTTGAGCATCAGCCAAAAGACTGAGCCATTCTGTCTGGGAATTGCAGAACTCCATTCTTCCCGAATCTTGGTTGTGTTGCTTGTCAAGTTAATGTAAACGAAACCATTTTTGAATAAGATCGTCCAATTATCACCAGGCACTGTTGCCGACTTGAAAGGCGAGGGAACAGTTTATGGGACAGTTTCGATGGATCTGAATGCTCAAGTAGGCAGGCTAGGTGTTAACAAGCGTAACTTTCGGGCCTAGCACTATTACCGTGTTCGTCGAATAATGGTTTGTTTCAGGTGTATGTTGCGACAACGGCGAGTGCTAATTTTCAGTCCTCTAAACGTCGGTGTGTCAACTAAGGACCTCCAACGCTGAGTAAATCGTGGGTACAGACCTCGTAGATGTCAGCTGTTTGTGCCGTAATTGTTTTCACGATTGAAAGTCAATTTGAAGCGCGTATTCGGTCTCTGATCATACATTGCTGCGTACCTTGTTAACCATGTTAGTTCTGTGTTCCGAGGAGAGACCGCCTCACCAGCTGCAAATCGATGTAACTAATCTGGTAAAGCCATAAGCGTTTCACACCTATTAATGTGCGCTCGCTTCTAATTCAAGATTTCATCCACCGAACGATAGTAACTACACTGGGCACATCAGGCATGTTATGCATAAGCTTAATGCTACTGCTCAGTGGACTGCCAACCGCTCGGTTTCTGTGGAGTCCCCCAAACTTCTTGACGCTCACCAGGGTATTCTGTGTAGCGGCTGGCATAATTCAGCTCACAGTAGCACTCGTGGAGAACTCAGAATGCAGTTAACCAGGGATCGTGAGGTCTGGTGAACACAACGTGTTGAGGTGGATCGAGCAGTTGCTGTTGGGAACTACGGAAGGCTTTTTTCATCTTATCAAGACAGCAGGTTGTAAGATGTTGATCGCGACAGTCTGTAAAGCTAATGATGAGCTTATCCATAATCTACAACTGTGTTAGATACGTAACGGTTCAATTAGTCACTCATGCTATTGACCATGCCTCCAGATATCTCCTGTGTTTATTGGTCTGTTGACTTCTGTCTGGGCTTGGAAGCAGAAGTCCCACTTGACGTTAATTCATTGGAACGTTACAAAGGACTTGAAGTAAGCAAACCTCCTTATACCCTGGTTTGAAATGGAGACCATCCATGGTCGGCTCTGTCCCAGATGCCTTGTACCAGCGAGGGCGTTTTGACATAATTCCCGTGCAAATTATTAAACAACTAGCCTGATTCTTACAACTTTCGAAGTTGTATGCAGCCATTAAAATGTCTGGACCGAGAAGCTTTAAGCATGAAGCTTATCCGCGAAAAATACGCTAGGGGTTGCTCCATTTGCTTTTGCATCGGTCACATTTTCACACGCCATCAAAAGCTTGCACGTTATCCGTGTAAAAAAATTGACAACTGTTTTGAAATCGGAGGGGTCTTTGACCAAACCAACAAAAGCACACCCTAGAACTGTCTGTCAAAGAAAAGTTCGTCCATTTGGTGTGTCTTTCCGAAAGCAACTTTCTGTCAGACTTGGAGCCGGATTAGAACCTGTGACAATCTTTTGACCACCTTCGACGCCTCAAGTGGAGTGCGGCCGTGTTACCCATCCTCTCCTTCACTATTTAACACTGTAGTCAATGAGATCTTAGAGTATGCCATGAAAGATTGTGAATGTGATGGTGCGGAAGTGCTCTCATACACACAGCTTCGTAACATAAGATATGCAGACGATATTACGGTAACCTTGAGGGCTCACAGAAGCCCGAAACTACTTGGGCAGGTTTCCGTTTATCGCTTTGATATGACCCCTGAGCCTTCTGATTGTAAGATGTTACATACTGTCTCTACTCTCAGATTTGCCGGTAGTCTAGATGATAGGGTTTCACGTACCTTAGAAATGCATCAACGCAGGCGGAACGCCTGATAAGAACACTACTGCAGCGAAGCCTCGCCTGGAGTTCGCCAGCTTACACCCTCAGTGACACCGTTATGGTCTCAATTTTTCTATGGTGGGTCGAGCTTATAGTTCAGTTGTGCCAGCCATGCGGTCTCTTGTTTAAGACGTTAGAGATATGGTTTATCGACTTCGATGGCGTGAGTGTTGAATGTGACTACATTAGTTCATGAGACAGGCGAACAAGCGTGGCAAAACAGCTATCTTGCTATTACCGCCTTATTCTTATGTGTAACTTGGCTGTTTGTTTGCAGGATTTCACCTTAACGTTTAGTATTTCAGTTTAGGCATAGTCATTTTAGGCAGTATGTCCTGTCCCTGTCTTAATCCAAAATTTATTATGCTCATGGTCATTTGACAGTTGAGCACTGTTGTCGATCCCGCGAATGAGGCCGTTGATGTCCCGTTCGTTATTGCTATGTAGAATTTTTATAGACTGTAAAGTTGTAGAGGAAACGTATACTCATGGTCGAGCACCCTCTATACAGAATAAAAATTCATTGGATAATTGTTATATCCGATTAGTTAATTTGAAGATTGTTAAGAAACTCTCTGGGAACGGATGTTCTGACTCGGCTGTCTTAGAGAACAAAGGAAGGGCACAGCACGTCGCTATAACGTAGTAGCGTAACGCACTGACGCATCTGTTTATCAGTTCTCTTCTGCTTAGCAACAAAACATACGTGTCCTCAAGTCAGAGGTTGATATGTACGTTAATATCAGACGGCTCCACAAGAAAACAGTGATGACTAGTGAATAGTTACTAACTGAAATATGTAAGAATAGCACCAACAAAATGAACAACATACTCTCACGTTGCTCATATATCACGGCCAGTAAAACGGAATGAGTCCATTGAAGTAATGGTGCACAATTTGAAAGTCGCAAAAGACAATACTGACGCCAAAATAGGTGAATGACCAATTCGCACTCATTGTACATTAGTGAACACACGAATCATCTTCACAGAAGGTACACAGCAATTGAACGAAATGTGAAGAGACGTACACTTAGCCACTTCTGTAGGGCATACAAGGGAGAGGCCAGGAAAATTTTTGTAGTGAAAAATGTCTAGATGAATCGTCGTCGAGACGAGCAGCTTTTCTTTGGCTGTCGTCTGAATGGGATCAGTATGTAATTCACGCTTGAGGTTAAAGCATGTGAGATACACAACGTTGGTGGGAAAAAGTTTCGAGTCAACAAAACGTCGCATACTCAGTGAGGGCATGTATAGGACATAGTATGAAAATATCGGCCAGCAACGATATCAGGGTGGAATGGAAAGTGAAACCTTTCGAAACACAACCGTTCACGCCATGCCGATGTTGACTATGCTTATTTACGGATTGTTTGATCACTTGCGAAAACCCGACGCAAATAATGTGAAATGTTTGTTGTTTGTTTGTGGCAGGCTGTTGATTTGAAAAATGAAAGGATTGTTAACAAAAAAAGACGAATAAAGAAACATCGTAGTAAATGCCAGTCCCGGTGCCCATCTGTGGAATAAAATGAAGAGTTAACATCTAAATATGAGCTTTTTGAGGTCTACGGAACTTTTAAGTGCAAAAAGCGGGTGTAGGTGGCAATATAAAAGGTAAGGCTGGAAGCGAGCAGACGCCTGGTAACCTCAGCACGTCTGTTGCCATCTCTGGATATCGAACGGAAGCGAGTCCTCGAGAACTTCCTGCGTATTGCTTTGGTCATGCTCCAAAATGACTTGACAGCTGATTGAGTTATTGCCACTTCTGTTACTTTAGAACTAGTAGGACGTCTCTTCGCTTTATTACTGACGTTCGAGCAAACGTTACGAACTGTAGTGAAGCTCAGACCAGTTAAATGTGATGGTTGAGCCAGTTATCTCTCATGCATGCTTTTTTCTTACGAATCAGACAAACAATTGAGGCACTCGGGATAGAATATCTTACCAGGTTGACGTTAGCGAGGAACCTGTAAGTGCATATAATCAGAAAGGATTCTGATAGTTTTATCTGTGACAGTAGGGGGAAGGGTTAGAGAGATAGGCAGCGCTCAGGACCCGTTGCGAAATGTCATACTCTGTTCCTGTCGTCAAGGGAGTGACTTCCGAATGTGTTACCTGTTGGGTTATTCGTTTAAGGAATGTAGTCAAAATAATTTCGGTAAATGGTAGTGGTTTGATAAACAGATTACAGAAGGTCTGGTTGGTGTATGCAGATGAACTGTTAGTGAGAAATAATTCTAGGCTGTGTAGGTTGTCATCACAATTAAGTATGAATGGTTATGCGTTGGATAAGGACGTTGATGTTGGGGGAGTTTTGAACATTGTGACCCACTTGTTGGAGTCTAGTTAGTTTTATGAACATCAGCATGTCGGTTGCTGAATCGACTTAGATGACACGTTCCACAGAATCCGTAAGAACGTCGAAAAATTCTGTTATCGGATTACCATCTGACGGACGATCGATTCGACAAATATTTGTTTCTATCCAACCGGGTTATTTTCAGTCAGATAGTTGGATGATTTGGAGAAGAAATCTATGGAGATGCGTGCATATGCACTACCCGTGGATCTAATGCAGCGATGGAGAGAAGACGTTGTGTACTCCATACTTTTTTAGTGTACCCGACTCATTTTCGCAAGTCTGAGTATCAATTTTCTGACTCGATGTTAGTTTATGCTGTCTCATGGGTTACTCTTATGTTGTTTTCTACCTCAGTGGGGTAGAGAGTACAAGTGAACCGTCTCATTCGAGTCCCAACACTGTGCTTAAGGCTTATACTGCCATACGTTTTAATCGAGTAGGGTCAGCGTACGCCAGCATATCACGACAGCCGGACGTGCTTGGTCGACGGGGAGAAGAGGTGCGACCTAGAGAGAACATGTACCTCCATTTTGGTGAGCACAACCATGTTTCAATTGTATGTTGTGAGCATTCTCTGTTTGATTAAGGTGCCTGTTAATATAAGCTCCTGAACTGTGTTGGGGCTTCATTGAGTTGTTTCCGTTCCTACTCTCTCTCATCAGAAATGTAAAGCGGTACGATAGGAACCTGTTATATTATTTTAGACTGATATCGAATCACATAAAGGTGGTATCGAGACACTCAAAGGCAATATGAGGTCACCTTAGAGTGGAACTTATCTGGAGGTATGTGATACCGGTATGGGTGGTCGTGTTCGACATCCTTGATTAGAACTCATGCTAACTCAGATGTTTCTGTCCGGACTGACACTACCAGTATGCAGTTATATAACCTGTGGGCAATACTGTTGGTCACTCTTGTGATGTATAATTTGAAACCTGATTTGTACGTATGATAGTTGTGTCTGTATTTTTGGCGTTAACAAATTTTCCAAAGTTTGGGCCAAGTTATTTTTCATAGCCGAATTTCAAGCCCATGGGCAGTGTTTCTATCATTTTGTCATCCCCGAGCGCGATTGCTGTTTCCCTGTCGTCATTGTAGAAATATCTTCTGACTTGTGGTTTGTACCAAAAATTTCCGACTACAACGCTGTCGCAGGACTATCGATTATTTCACATGGGATGTTAGCCATAGTGAAGCACATTGCTCACAGTCATACCGTACCGTTGATCACTATTGAAAACGCGGATACACGACCGGTACAGTTCTAGTGCTGCTATTTCCTATTCTTACTGTAATTCATCGAGCCGTTTTTGTTCTGTTATTTATTAGCGATTCCATGCGCAAACTCTTCTAGCCGAGGCGTCCCACTGAAAGCTTCGCCACCCTCAACATCTACTGATCAGAAGACACAAATGGCGTCACCTCCTCCTCCTGCTCCAGATAAGATTGAAGTGTTTGTCGATGGCAAATCGGTTTTGTGTGACCCTGGTATGACCGTCCTGCAAGCATGCGCTCTCGGTGGTGTACAGATACCAAGGTATACATGCAGATTTTTTCTCATAGAACTTTTAGTTTCACCTGTATGATCTATTCTGAGCTGGGACTATTCTGTGCGTACTACACAAAAAAGTAAAGTGTTTTGTCTACTTTGTAATGAGAGTGGAAAACGCTTGGCCAATCGGAGCTCATGTACAAGTTGCTGTGAAGCTTTGGTCGATCGGCACCAGCTAATAAGTTGCCACGTCGAATTCGCTTGTAGGAGGTGATGATTAACACAGTTTGTTTGATCACGTGCCGCTCAAACAACCAAAGTAATCGATTCTAGGTCGTGGACCAATTAAAACGTAACACGCCCAGTTACAATCTTTGGCGTAAACGTTGTTGTTTCTCCGTAAAGAGAATATTTTTTCAAGTAAATTGAGGTTGTTTGGCACCTCTTAGACTCTCGTTCTAAATTTTTCGACTCGATAGTGAAGTACGCAGCATACTTCAATACGATTACCAGAAACCACGCTGTATCAGTTCCTGACTGCTTACTTTACTTTGTTTGTCTTGAAACGAATGGACTATTTCAACAGTTTACTTATAGAAAAGTCTATAACAGTTGAACTCAGAACACCATTAGGTCAGGTTGAACTGTCATTCAACCTGGTATATGGATTTAGTTAGAGTGTTTTGCTAAAGGATTCCCGACTTGTTCACTAACATCTGACTGGTTCTACTGTGGAGTAGGTATTTTCGTATTCATCTCCTAGGATAAAGGAATTGTGGTTTTTCCCCCATCAAAATTTAGCTCCACGTTCATTCAGTAAATGTGTTAAATTCTGTTACATAAATTCCGGCCATACGCTACGGATGATTTTTGTGTGAAGTTTCGCCAACTGTTTACTGACTTACCTTTCCTTTTGGTCATGATTGTGCTTTTTTTTTAAAGTTAATTTGAGCTGTAAAGCGCTTCTGAGAATTATAGGGCACTTATTAACCCCTCACGGGATATATTCTCAAGTGTATCTCAACCTTACTTCCTATACAAATGTCTTCCGTCGTACAGATTTTGTTACCATGACCGTTTGTCTATTGCGGGAAACTGTCGTATGTGTTTGGTCGAGATAGAGAAGTCACTGAAACCGGTGGCTAGCTGTGCCATGCCTGTGATGCGCGGAATGAGCATCAAAACCGATTCTGCCGCAACCAAAAAGGCGCGTGAAGGCGTGATGGAATTTCTACTTGTTAATCATCCATTAGATTGTCCTATTTGTGACCAAGGAGGCGAGTGTGATCTGCAAGTAAGTGAGGTTATCGTCACAGTCATTTACCAGCTCATCCGTGATGGCTAATGACTATTTTGTTGGTTGTTTTATTTCGGTTCACTTATACCAATTCACCTCACTGCTTATTGACGCTTCAACCGACGCTTCAACTATTACCCATGCAGCATCACCTAATCTGTTTTCAAGTAGATTCAGCCGATGTTATGCATTTCGATACACTGTGCATTGTATGGCATGGTGCCGCAGTAGGGCGATCGCTTTCTGCATGGGCCCGTTCTCAGTCGTTGACATTTACATAGATACACATTACAGAAGGTTAATTTACGACGTACATCCACTTCATATAACTTCCTATAGTGTATTTCGTCCATATTACTAAGAAGCATGTACCAGGCACCGTTGGTTACGCTCCGTGATAATCCCGTGATCGGCAGGTTGCTATCTTTTTTGCTTAATGGCAAATAATACTTATGTTGTTAAAAATATGCCGATGGCTGGACTATAGTCTTGAGCAACGTCACAAAGAGTAGTACGTTTGACAGTTTTGATGCGTCTGTAGTTTCTTTGTGTTAATACTTGCTCTAACTATTGTATTGATACCGTCTCGTTTTTCGTCCATACATCTCGATTAGCGCCGCTCCCTTAATCGCATACTATCATATCGCTCCAGGTGGCTGATATAATTAGGTAATATATATATATATATATATATATATATATATATATATATATATATATATATATATATATATATATATATATAGCAATTGTTCTATTACGACTTGAATGCTATCCTGGATTCCTGCTATGCGGCTTCACCCAGTCTACTTGCGCGGACTCAGGAAGAACACGACTGCGGAAAAACACGCTGTATTGCCTACTTCAAGTTCGACAAATGAATGAAATGCATGTAAATATATAGCATGAAATAGTTGCCAAATATGGCCATTTACGCGTTGAACCACTGTTCGCTTGTTTAGGCCACTTCGCGATTAAGTGGCCAAGTAGGGCCAATTCCATAGCCGTTGCGCTCTGATTGGTTCATCGGGCTAGCGCGACACCCACGCTCACCTTCACGCCTCCTCCTGGTTGGTTCGACCTGCACGCCAGTGCTTTGTTGATGAATGATTTCGTCAGCCGTCACCGATGACCTGATTGGTTTACTATGATGAATGATTTCGTCAGCCGTCACCGATGGCCTGATTAGATTGTTTCGATGACTTCGTCTCCTAACGATATACATATTTTTATGTTGAAATTTTTTACGAAGCCGGTATATTTTTTCGTTACACCACGTTTGTGCTAACATCCGTGTTGATTCGCTAGCATCGTAGTAGATCTACTTACCAATAGCCTTCCTCTGTTTCCCGTCGGACGGTGCTTTGCGTGTGATTTTCTCTACTGGTTTGTTCTCCATGTATTTTAAGGACCCTATCCTTCAATTACAGGATCAATCGATGAATTTTGGTTCCGATAAGTCGCGTTTTGTGGACAATCTGTTTTCTGGAAAACGGTAAGTTTACGCCGTCTCTAGGTGCTTTGCCCCTGTTATTGGCTTATTTAGAATCACGTGGTTCTCTACCGTTTTCTGATTGTTGTTCAAGTTTACCTATACAGCTTTTGCGACTTTTCCGGCTTTTAATTAAAGAACGCCGCAACTGCTTTTTAATGTAACTCCACAAAACATTCGGGTTTCACTCTACCGTTTACGCTTTCAAATGTGGTCAACAGTATGGCTTGATCTTCGATGTGCTACTCTGTTTATAAATCACTCCAATATAATTTGACTACGAGAATCTGTCTTGACCATCGGAAATACCAGATCACTTCATCCGGACCATTACGACGAGTAACAGATGTTAGTATTCCCATACCTGTTCAGTTAGTCATTGACAGCAGGCGCAGTAGTTTGTTGCGATTCCCTGACAACCGTGTTCTCCGTGGTTATTTGAATGTTTGTTGAATTAAATTAATCCGTCAGGTCTTGTAGTAACTAATTAGACCATAAACGTGCGTAACGGACGTTTTTAAGTTTCGAGTGAAAATGGTTTCTTTTGCTGGATTGTTTGCTGAAACAATGATTCCTCCGAATAAATCTGAAGAAGCGGGTGATAGAACGTGAGATGTCTTTTCCGAGAGTACCAACAGTTCGAATGAATCTCCTGATCGAATATTCTAAACGCCGACCTTTTGTGCATGCCCCACGAAGTACGCTACCGAAAGATAAGATAACAGAAAAGCCAGACAGCAGTCTACCGGTAGCGCATGTATTCACCCGAACCTTCGATCAGCGAAAATACGTCTATATTTCTATAAACTTGTGACCTTCAGCGCCACGTGAAGGCGAGAACGATTATTCGAATGACCGGGAATTCCGTATCTCAGGAATGGCGTTAAGATACACCAAAGCTAACTTCAGATTCCTAAGCTTAGGGTTAGGTTTACGCTACCTCGTACACAAAGACATTTCGTTCACATCAGTTACTGAAGCGGGAGCATTATATACTGTTTATAGTAGCGGACATAGTTTCAAGAGACGAAGATAATACGTTTGTTAGTTTCCAACCAATGACGTTCCGGAAGCGGTGACATGATAGTGTCATCTCCACCAATGTTGATATTGATGTGGAAATCCCAAGAAATGCGGGCTACAGGTTAGATGGTAGAAGTTTGCAATCATCGGCGTGGATACTGAAGCAAATAAATGTAGAAAGAAGTAAAAGATGGTTCAACGAAAAAAGGTGAGTGTCACGAAAGTAATCCAAAGCGGTTGGTCATTTTTCATGCACACAATGAACAGCGTTGATCCGGCGACTTGTCACAGCCCCCGCCAATTTTACACTGTGCCGTAATCTTGAGCCGCATATTATTTGGAAGGCCACTTTATGTCCAGTTTCCTTCAAGTGTCTAGTAATGGCACTAGCAGACTTGCTATCTTCACCTCTTGCAAGAAGCATCTTACGTTCCACTACTCGCCTTTCTCAAATTAAGTTTGTGATATATTTGATGTGCACATCCTTAAATCGACCTAAATCATAGGACGTTTTTCTCGCCAGATAAGTGATACGTTACACCTTTTTAATTTTTTGCTACTTATCATCTGCTGAAATACATTTTCAGCGCTGTTGAAGATAAGAATTTGGGACCGTTGATCAAGACTATAATGACACGATGTATTCACTGTACTCGTTGCGTCCGGTGAGTTGATTTGATCATGATATGGCTTTTGCTGATGTAACTTTTCTGTTCTGCTTAGAGTTTCCTCATACACACAAGGTGCCGCAAATGAAATCTCGCATTAATTTAACAACATAGCTCACTGAGGTGTTGTTGATACTGTTACACTCGGATAACTGGTATATGTGGCACTGTGTTGGCTTGACTGAATCAAGCTCGTTTTGTGACTGCTTACTGATTTTTCACTGAGCCGTCCCCTTTCTGCGTGCGTCGGATAAGACTGAAGGTTATAGCCAGATGTTCACTAAACATTACTTTTTTGAGAGGTACAAGTTTTGTGGCCTCAAACCGTCCGTGTTATAAGACGGTTCACTTCACTGATCTCTTTAGAGACGTTTTGAGTTTCTATGACGACTTTCTACCGTTTGGCATGTGATGTCACAAATGGGCTAGATCGTACAGTCGGATTGCTCATCCCTTCGGCAGGAGCAGCTGGTGTCCGTGTCGTTTTCATTATGCTACTTCTCTCACGTGTGTGTTTGCGACTGTTCATGTTTCTCGTTATTTTTGTTGTGGTATCAAAATCGATTTCCTCAGACGAATTTCTGTGAACCACATAATTCTTCTGAAATCTTCGCGCTTTCACGTGCAGCCATCTCGAGCGTATTTTATTCTGTGTGGTGTTCCCGTGGTATTCCATATCCTTTTTTAATTACAGACTCAGCAACGTTGTGGAAGTGTAGCAGACTGATGAATGTCATCTATGCGAACTACACCAGACAGCATTAGGCTCAGTTTCACTCGTATACATGGTAGGGCTCAGCTATGTAATACGTATTTCATTCATTCAGTAGGTGAGCCATTCTAATAGTATGTACATCACTGTGGAACGCAGACTGCTTGGTCTGTTTGGTCGCTTATCCAATTTAGTAACGTAGTCTCATCTGTCTAATACGTTGTTGACTGTGTTCGAGAAGATAATGGAAGTGTGCCAGCACAAAACTACACCTGATTATACACTCAGGTTCGAGTGGGCCAACGTTATCTGCAAGGTTCGCATCCACGTGAGCATACGTTAATAAGGAGCCACTTTGATAGTTATTTTTTGCTAAGCTAGTAGACCCTGGTTTTAGATCCCTAGGACAAGAGGCTAATGGCTAACAGCTTTCATTGCCGATAGGTTGTAATGAAACTGAGTTTTTCACGTTTCACTATGCGAAGGGATTTCCTACTAAGGCTGTTCGAATTCTGAGATTGGGACGTCTGCAGGATCGATGAGGAATTTGACCTCTTAACGTGTACAGGAAGATGTCTTCCACTGTGTGCCGCAAACATTTCATACATGATTTGTTTTTGACTCTCGGTTCAGCTTCACCTTTTTTGGTCTAGTCGGTTTTCTGTTTTGGGGTAACGCGCTGAATCGTAATGACGTTATGACACTATATTTGCTTCTTACGTACCTACTTTGGTGGTCGGCCACACTCCCTCACGGCAACGTCTTGTTTTCAAGATCCGTTTGCAATACCTTAGATTCCAAGTCTCAACTTAGTTGTCGCTCCAACCCTTCCCCAGTAAACATCGTGAAAACTACTTAGAGCCTGATGCATGGTTAGTGTGAGTGGGTGCGAACGTCTGTCTAAGCCACTAGATTCTAAAATCTATTAGTTGTTTATCTGCTTAATGCTAGTTCGAGCACGTTGGCTAAAAGTTATCAAGTGCTTATTTGCGTGCTTGACAAACCGACTACTGTGCACAGAAACCATTTGTAACCTAAATTTCCTCATTTATCGTCCATAAACATTTTGCTTCTCTACATCCTTTGATGTGCGTTTCGAGATGTTTTATCACTCGCCCATGAAACATCTTTCTTTGCACTGAACTGTCTTTTAGATTCCAAGCAGTTTCCTATTATATTTGTTTCACTAGTCTTTTTCCCTCGGTTCTGTTTGGCTTTTCCTATCGAGAATTGCACAGTGGTGTTTGTTTTAACAAAACCCTTCGTTTAATGACGTTAGTGAAGTTACGAAAAATCTGTTACCGGTGGTTGGTCTCATCTTTGTAGGTGTGCTTCGAAACTACATTAGGGTGGATTTGTGAATTTTTGAAAATAAGGTCTTGAAAGGTTACCAGTTATGAAGTGACTTCCGGTTGCAAATCCTGCCGTGAACTTATTGATTGGCTCGAGGTCTTCGTCACTTCCGTTTCGCGTCGCCTGTTCTCACCTACACCGGACAATGTACATCGTCTTCGGTTCGATTGTCTACTATTTTTTTCGCGAAATAACTGTGTGCTCATTTCGCCCAGTTTCTTTGCTGACTGATCTCGTTTACGCTCTATTCTTCCGTATGCCTCCCACCACGTAACTTCGCGGTTTGTTCAAACGCTGCCAAGTTTCGCAAACGAGGTCGCTGGAAACCCGGATCTGGGCACCACCGGTCGTGGCAACAATATGCAAATCGGCACTTACATTGACAAGCCTTTGTTCAGCGAACTATCCGGCAATGTCATCGATTTGTGTCCAGTCGGTGCGCTCACGTCTAAACCTTATGCGTTCACTGCCAGGCCTTGGGAGACTCGGCGTATCGAGTCAATTGATGTGATGGATGCGATCGGCACGAACATCGTAATTTCGATGCGTACAAACGAAGTATTACGCATCATCCCTCGGTTAAATGAGGTGAGTTGTTCGTTGCAGTGATTTCTTTGTAGCCGTTGTTTTCCACTGATATGATCATAGGTTAGAAAAAGAAAAATGTTCGTTACTGGAAATGCCGCCGTGCATGATGGGACTAAACTAGTCAACATCTGCTTTCAAATGCCGTTTTGTATGTTTCGCACCTAACTTGATAGTACGCGCAGTAGTATTTGTGTTTATTGCCAAAAGCATCACATACACATGTTGAATGTAAGAACATTTGACGAAATTTATCGCTTACTCTCGGTTGAGATGTATTTTCGCAACTCCCAGCACAATGTAGTCTGTGTAGTGAGTTGTGTTCATTAATGCCGAATTCAATGTCAGGTGACAGATGGGCGCCGTTCATTTGTCGAACACTGCTGGTTTTGATCGAAACTTGTCTTAGCTATGGAAGTCAGGACGATGCAAACCGTTGTTGCTGATGCATGTTACGTGCATTCGAGTTTTCTCTTTTCCGCTTTGTAGCCTCAGCTCATGTTAATATTGTCAGTAGTGAGCGAATGTAAAATCTGTCGAGCAAGCCGCTTACTGTACCGATGTTGGCAAGCTACCGATTGGGACGCGTTTCTTGGGCCGTGAGTGTTTTCAAAGAACAATGTGGATTTGACATTCAGTCTCTCCCAAACCTGAGTTTTAGACTGCATCGTTCTCATCAATAAACAATGCGGTGCGCAAGACCGTCAACCAGGACCACAAGTTATCCAACCATTTCAAGTAGTGTGAATGATTGAGTGTATTCCAAACTGATGGATGACAGTTACTCAGTAGAGCAAATAACTCCATCCTTGTCTTCCCGTTGTGCTGATTTTAACTGACTAAAACCCAGAAAGCTGTCAAAGTTATTTTCGGCTGAGAGCATTATTAATTACTTAAATAGGTGGAACTTTGAAGTTAAATAACATACAGAGGACGTTTAATCTCACTGACCCGTGACCAATAGTGTATTAAATGATGAGGAATTCCGTATTCTTTGCTAATCAAAAATTGCGGAAAATGCCACCGTATTACTGCTTATCACAGAAGCCAGCGTTTATTCTTGACTGGCAGGCATGGTTTTCAGGTGTTTATCTGAGCGACAGACGACAAAATGAACTTCAGATTTGACTTGCCTTGTTATTGGTGCACTGTGGCGGCGCCGATGATTTACCTACGTGGCGGTTGAGTATTCGTGGGGACCGCTACTTTATGGCTGCCTGTGACGATGGTGTTGATTTCAGAATAGGCTACTTCGCCTAGTTGCTCCACAAATGTCCTTGGAATGCCTTCGTTCCCAATGGAAGTGTGAATTGATCGCCTATGGAGGCGAAACCGTTATGCCTTATGTACACACTTATTCACCGTTCGTTCCCATGTTAACATCTGACATATCTCTAATTCGGCAAATGCATGTGGCTAATCTGTGTTTACCCCATCAGAATGTTCGTGTGATTCATTAGCCAACGCACTGTGTAAATCTAAACCCCAATGAATGTTGCTGACTTGACTTATCAATCAGGCTGCATGCATACGTCAAAAGGAGATTCCCAAGAAACTTTTTAGTGCGCGTTAAATGAGCCCGAAGGACTGCAGTTGTTGACAAATAACAGTAGAAATACTGTGGAGGTTTGTGTCATTATTGAAGATCACGATTCGTTTTGCAGTCTTCTCAGAGTGAGGCAAGAATCGTATGATCAACGTGGTGTAAGATCTGCTGTTTGAAAATAAATACTAATGTTGTGATCGCGAAATACCCCTAGCCTGCGAAGTTGTCTATTGCCAGACTTCCGTTACAAGATATGTAGAAATATGCAGCAACAAACACAAGTTGTATTTTGCATAGCCACCGTGTTTTCGTAACCGTCGTCAGCATCAATCTCTTTGTTGACACTTTCCGTACATGTACATGTGTACGTTTCAAGTAATCGTTCTCAGTTTCAGGTCTTCTCACAGTTGTGTACTTCCGTTTGGTTCGCTCGCGAATTGTTCCTTTTGATTAACTCCATACCCTTGGCAACACCGTACATTGTGTCCCTCGTGCACGCACATGCTATCTATTCAGCTTACATTGACCAGTGTTACGCCAGTTCAAGTTGTATATTATCGTCCACTTTAGAAAAAGCATATCGTACTATTAGAAATTATGTCGTCCTTGTTTTTCTTGTGTCCGATGATTCCCGATGGTTTCTGTAGAAAAATGGATTTTCTGATCCACGGAAAATTGACTCTGAAGGCAGAGTTGAAGACTTATGACCTTGTGTTTGCCAACAACCGTTAGATTTGTTTACAGTACTCTGAGATCATTTGGAATCCGAAGAGCCATGTGTTCCGTATTTGATAGACGAATTCTGCCAAGGTGACAGGCAACAGTACTTCAATTCTGGAATATCAACCGTCTTTTCGACAACTTTGTGTGTTGGAAGCTCAAACTGTCTGTGGTCAATCCAGTCGTTTTCCATATTTTGATCTCTGTAGTATAAACTAAACATCATTCGCAGTTGACCGTAGCTTTCGCATTCCCACAAACTTGCCAACCAGCCTTGAACTCGAGTTTTGTCTTTGTTTGGGCCCGTCATTAGTGCATATTAATTGTGATGGCCAATGTTTGAACTCCCATTTCCACGTTGCAACTATGTTGACCACTGCACAACTAACCTCACGATAGGCACGACCGAATGATCACATCCGGCCGCTCGACCGCGTTCATTTGTGGTTACAGCTGTCAATTGTGCTTCTTTCTAACTTGGTCAAAATAGGGTAGATAGTTTTTTCTTCTAAATTGTGAGACAATTAGGGAGTCATTTTGCCTGTTGTTCCGCGACCGCCCTGACCCGCGGTGATTCGGTGGAGATGATGCTGGTGCACACAAAAATACCGCTGTCCGAGCCTTAGCTTGCGGGCCTATCAGGTGATCACGTTTAATAGCAGCAGGTTCGATGGGTACGATCTAGGGCGCAGCGAAGTTCAACGGTTGTAGGCACTTGTATCGACTTTTCAAGTCCAGTCGTGAAAATCCGACCTAACCCTATATATTCCGAATGTTTACCCCCGTATATTCTACCGCTTGTTTCTCTTGCTCTTTGGATCTTGACGCAGGTGATTTGTTTTACCGCGTCAGTTTCATAGCTGTGAGAATAGCCAGTTGCATATGATCGTACTTTGCTTGAGTGGTGCGTGCATCACCTTTTTGGAGCTCGGCTCGTCCCCATTGTTTTGAACTTGTTGACTGCTCAGGAGAACTCTGTTGGGTATGAATGTCATATTATGTGATTATAGTTCATCTTTAGCCTGTTCGGCACCAAATTGTAATCCATTTCCCGGAAACGATCTGTCGATCGAAACTGTTGAGGTTGTCTACTTATTCACTTTGATAATTTGTTCAATAGTACCGTGGCATTGTGATCCAATCTTGTTTTGACTATTTGGGATCGTTGGTTGATCGCTACGCGTTGCTCAACGTCTTCGTGGAAGATCGTACAACTACGCATATGAACTTCTAGGGATTCCTACATGCGCTCGAGCAGATGTCTCGACCTCTTAGTGGTTTATTATTTCGAACGAATTTTCGGACAGTTGTTAGTGAAGTGTCATGCACAAGGAGGATCAAAATAGCATTGCTTCCGACGTTGCGCGGAACTTGAGAAGCGCAAAATAGCCATAGGAAAACCCATTTATTGTCTGTCTCTACAACAAACATACCTATGACATGAAAGTGGTTAACAGCGTGGTAAACATTTATAATTGTCATTGTGTAACGATGCGTTGGCCGATGACAATGGTTTCTGTGTCCAAATGAGGACACGGAGTTCAGACGCATTAACTGTTCGTGTAATTGAGTTTTGTTAACTTGTGCGTCGTTTTAGGCCTATTTTCTGACGGTGGCTGTTTGGACCTGCTATACCTTTTCTATGGACCTTTTAGGTTTACTACTAGCTTTTAGCATTCACATAATCAAGTTTGATTCCTTCCCAATAGTGTCCTGTGTACGGATTCGCTTATGCTTAGCCGGCGTGAAATTACTAAAGTCCAGATGTTAGCCAGGCTATAGACAGCTGTTTTAATCCAGCCGTCTTCCTGACGACTTATGATTATTGTAGCGAAAAGACGTCCAATAAAGCACAATCTTTATTGTCCAACTCGCTGGTTGCCATGCTACGCGCGCGCTCGCGTTTATGAATCAGAATTCCGGTCCACAACATCCCAGGTTTCCGTCGTGTGCACTTCTGTCCGGTTTATGTGTGTGATCGGCGCCTTCTATCGGGGGTTTTCCGCCTGCCATTCCTCGTCCGTTAGTCCGATCTTGTTGAGCGATGGCTCGTCCGGTCGCTCGTGTTGTCCGCAATCTATCCACTGTGGGCTTTGACCGTATTCCGCGACCGTGTCGAGATATTCCTCCGAGTGTTGGAATAATCGCGCCCCCGATCTGGTCGTCCATCCCATTTTGCCTGCCATGTCTCGCCCGTTGGTCCGATCCAGTTGAGCGATGACTCATCCGGTCGCCCATGCTGTCCCCGATCCGCTCGCTGTAGACTTTTACACGTACTTCCTCCGTGCGTTGAAATATTCCGCCGAGTGTTAGGAATACTCGCGCCTCTGGTTTGATAATCCACCACATCATGTTTGGAGACTGCAGACAATTTTGGTCTCAAGTGCACATGTTATGTGTTCAGGTTAGGGTGACAACTGTTCAAGCTCTGCACTAAATTATCTCTTGTTCGTTTAAAACGAATGAATATTAATTTTTGGGTAAAGTAGCGTTTGCAGCATGACAAACGGATTGCGTGCGACTAACTGTTGCTCACTCATTAACGTGAACAGGTCCGTTAAAATTTGCTCTGTGTAATTTATTGATGACACTGCATCATGCGTCCCTTGTATGCACGCTTACGTTGGCCAGCGTTGCGCCACTTCAAGTTGTATATTAACGTTCACTTTAGGAAAAGCATAATATACTATTAGAAGTTACGCCGTCCTTGTTTTTCTTGCGCCAGATGATTCTCGATTGCTCCTATCAAGTGGACTTCCGGTGCTACCCTGTCTGTTTGACGATGAGATCAATCGAGAATACGGAAGCTGACACTGTAAAGTTTGCCTCAGAATGTCAGTTTGAAGAGACAGAGAAGTGCGACTTGTTTAAACGGGCTCGCAACTATACATAGTTGCCTTGGATAGCGAGGTGCTCGTGAACAGTGACTGAATGACTACAAAAGGCGTGAACTTATTAGCAACATCGATGTTTTAAAAGTCACCGATTATTTTAAAAGAACGTTTAATAGAGTGAGCCTAAAATCTTCGTTTTAATGCGTTAGAATGGGGACCAACCAGCGTGCCAATTTATGATACGGGAGTTTGTCATCGCCTGAATAGGCCCATGCGGCATCACAGTTTTGTATATCGACGATCCGCTCCACTTACGGTATCCCATCAGTTGTACGCAGTTTTAAGAGCAGTTGAAAACGTCTTATGCTGTCTCATATTTCAGTGATATCGCTCGCCATATCTATTTGCTTAAATTCCGTTTCATCATCATCATCATCATAGACAGCAATACATCAGTGGTTCACACTGATGCTTAACTGCCACACAACCATGAAAAAAAGCAAACCTTGTATAGGAAGAGAGAAGAAAAAAGAAGGGAGGGGAAGAGACCTAACTACTACAAAAATAGCAAGATCTATATTCTGGCGTTCGGCATCGAAGTGCCTACACCTTACAAACAATCAACCGGTGTTAACGTTTGCAGGTACGCATCTCTATCTAAACTGACGGTCCCAGAACTCTTACCTGGCTTAAGTATCATTACTTTTTACCTAGATTCCCTTAGTGGTTGGTGTTGCTTCTTGATAGCGCACTGGCTGTTGATCGAACTCATGATAAACTCAAGCTGTATCAGTTTCGTTTATGCTCGCTCAAATAGACAGTAGTTAGCTGAAGAACAGATAATTGGGCACTAAATAGCAGATTCGATAGTTTAGAAAAGACCCAATTGCGAAAGATCTGGGTCCCTCCTGGATTCGAACCAGTAACAGAAATGGCATGCCTAAACGCAGCAAGCGCATTTGAGTATCTTCCAAATGATCGAATCTGCCACACTACATATAAGTAATACAGTTGCGTTAGTCGATTTCAACGTGAACTGTTGGGGAAATCAAGCTTTGGTGAATCCTCTGGATCATTAGGTGGATTACATATAACTTAGAGGGTTCGATGGGTAATTAAACTCAAATATGGCATTTCTGAGCTTCCGACGTGACTTCGTGATTCAATTGACACGTTTGAGCATACTCTTTCTGTCGATAATTCGAACCCAGCCGAAGCTAAGATTTTTCGCAATTGGGTTTCTTCCAGATACTTGTTGAATTGGGCTCTAAGTTACCAAGTTTCACTTATGTCAGTGCTGCTGCGGTACCGTTGTACACGGATGCGAACTGCACATCTCTCTGATACATAACGACTTTTTTACTTGATGTATCGATTGACAAGAACAAGACCATAACATATCTGTCAGCAACACTACATATTTATTCTTGCTCTATCTGATTATTTATCACATTCTTTGAGACCCAATCTTACCGTCGTTGCTGTCAGCTCTTTTTATCGTATCCTATCCCATTTTAGAGATCTCAGAGAAGAACGACCATTTGTTGTGCTCTCCACTTCCTTTTTTTGTAGGATGTGAACGAAGAGTGGTTAGCTGATAAAGGCAGGTTCTCTTACGACGGTCTTAGCCGTCAACGTCTGGTTGTTCCGATGATGCGCCAGACCCATGGCAAACTGGAGGATTGTACATGGGAGGACGCGCTGATCGTTGTAGGTGAAAAACTGCTCTCGCTTAACGTGACCGCTGATCCGACGAGGCTTTCAATACCGGCCAACCAAGTAGCGGCTGTTGTGGGACCGTTTGCTGATTCGGAAGCAATGACTGCTCTTAAAGATTTAGTCAATCGCTTCAACTCTGAACTGTGTTGCACTGAGGAGGCATTTCCAGCGGATCTGTAAGTATTCTGTGATTTGGTTTGAGAATTCTGTGCGTACGTACACGTTCACACAGATGTTTAATATGGGATGTTCACTGTTGAGGCTTTTGTTATATTGGTGTCGCCCTCAAATTGTTCTTCAGCTGTGGTATATACAGGCGAAAGATATCAACCCAAATGTGTGGGTGGCAATCTGCACAACATTGGATATTTGGGAGTTCGGACGAGTTTACCATTATTATTATCATCATCGTGATCGATAGTATTACATCGGTCGTTAACATTGATGCTTAACTATCTAATGATCGGGATATAAGAAGAAACCTCAATTCAGTGGTAAAGAGAAAGGGCTGAAACCTCTGCGTCCTTTCTGAATTATCAACCTGAAGGTGTGTACACCTTTTAACCGAATTGCAGTTAAAATGAGGTGGCATTTACATTATAGCCAACTTTCTTTCAGTCTTCGCTGTTCTTTTTATGTCAGCCAACAACGTAACCACCACAGAACCTAGGTAGCCGCCATCTCCCTCATTATCTCCAGCCACAGGATGGTTGGATCACTAGAACCCTAACATGAGAGCCGAACACGATCTACAGGGTAGAATCCTCTGGTAGCTGTCCTCACTTTTGTAAATCAAATCATCGTTTGTCTTCTTCGTTCCCCACGTTAGTTAGCTGCAGCATTGACAAAGAATGATCGATATAACAGGTGATTAATTGGTCTTCTGTGTACATTACACAGTCATCTATATTTATAACTAAAAATGGTAAAAACTTGGTATACGTTTCATAATCGTTACCTAATGTCCACTTATTTACCACCCTCATTGCTTAGCTGTTCGGTGCATACGATTAGCTGATGTATGGTCAAACGTTTATAGACGGTTTAGATCGCTCAACCTGCACATCCGTGTTTCGTAACCGTGGTTACCTTATATATTCGCCGCATAACTAAAATTGATGTAAATTGATGAGCAGTATGTTGCGTAATACTAAAATGTTTATATTTCGAATTCACAGCAACCAACTTCTTGGATAGGAGACAACTTATACTTGCACAAGTTACTTAACTCAGTCTCGCTTTTGTTGCACCGTAATGCTGCTACATGTGTTGTGACGAAACTAAAACTTTCTTCGTTCGAGTTTCATGATGAGTAGTGTTTCTTTGTAGATATTTCGATTGCGCGATGTAGCTGCATTATGTACGACCTAGCGTATTGAATAGTAATCAGTTTCCTAGCTAAAAACAGCATTAACCGATATTCGGTTGTTGTTATGCATACCCTCTTTATGCGCCTTGCCTGAAGTGTTGACCTACGTTCCAACTATCTGTTCAATTCCCGAATTGCCGGAGTGGAGCAGGCAGATCTTGTATTATTTATTGGTACCAATCCCCGTTTTGAGGCTCCCCTTCTGAACGCTCGTGTACGAAAATGCTGGATTCATAATGATCTTCACGTGGCATTGATTGGCCCAAGGGTCGACCTGACTTACGATTACGAGGTAGGTTCACTACACGAGACGATTTCACGAGCAAATGTTTTTCGCCACTGATAGGTGTTCGTACTCGAAGCAAACTTAGACGTAATGTTAGTGAATTTGGTCATGCTTCCTTTTAAACCCGATCAATTTGATTATGTTTGTTTTCTTTGCGATCCACTACATCACTTAATATAGTGTAGTATGTCTTCCTGGTGTTATCTGGGCTCGGTTCATCTTCTTTTTTTCACTTTTCCTGCTTATTTAAATGTCAACCCATTTGTGATTATATAGTTTTTTCCACGATGCAATGTCTCGATAACACCTTTGTTTGTTCTCATATCACTTTTCTGAGGCTCGATATCAGTTTAAGACAACACACTGAGCTTCTGTGTATCTCCATAGTAAATCCAAAATAAGCGGATAGCAATGGCGCAGTGGGACAGACATCAAAAACGCTTGCCTTGAACTAGAGTCCCAACACTTACGTTGTCAATTCTTCTAACCGGGTCGAGTCTGCAAGGCTTAGTGACCACAATAGTCGGAGCATGCTATGATAACAGGGAGGAGAACTGTAATCCACACAGAACCATATCCTCATGTTTTGGCTGACAGCTATTTTTTGTTGATGCCGATCAAGTGTTCGCCAATCTTATTCGGCTAGGGTGCCGCACAGCGTTGGGCATCCAGTGCATTGTAACCGTTTCTGTTATATGTTCCACTGCGCCAAGGCGATATTCTTAGTTTGAGTCACCTTAGAGATACAGCACAACTATGTTAGACCTCTCAAACTCACATTGAGTCACGGAAAAGTTATATGGAAGCGCGAAAGTGTTGCTGGTGCATCCTAGAGTGAAAAAGTATGACTTCATAATACTACCAATACTACTTGATAATACCGATAGAATACAGTGAACTCTGCCACCAGCTAATAAATTATGTCTCAGAATGTCCATCTGCTACACTGCTTACTATTTGTTTTCATTTTACAGCACCTTGGTGATAATCTAAAGGTTTTAGAAGAAATGGCATCTGGGAAGCATCCGTTTGTCAAGGTAACTGGTATCCCTTAGTTTGACCTTATTACCATCAATGCTTTGTGGTGTCCTGCTAAACCCAGGTGTTCATCCATAACACTGATCGGGCGTTTCCGCCCTTATGGTACGTAGTCACATAACTGTTGGTTACAGCTGATGTGGCTTCATTATTGTCGATTTTGTTAGGATGTGTCTAAATTCGGACTGTACGCGAGTGCGTTGTCGCATTGTTCTTGATTTCGCTGGGTGATGAGCCTGTCTATCGTAATAGCTGGCCGTTCAGAAATTGGTCGTACATATTTCTAAGGCGTTTGTGCACTGGCCCGATGGTTGCATTTCTTCAGGCTGCCCTAACCTAAACGAACACAGTCTTAGTAACCTCAACCGTGTGAATGATAATCCACGTCGTTGTTCGTGAGCCATCTTGAGCCCCACTAACACGAGCGGTCCGTGGTTGTGCCACCTGAACATTCGATGTCATAGTGTGACCATTGTTAGTCAATCATTGTGGTTATCTCATTTTCACTTTTCATTCTGTCTCAGTTTGTCTGTGACCCTCCCACATACAAACGACTTCCATCATTGTTTGTGCTTGTATCAATCAGTCTATATGTACGATTGCTATTCTGAACGGTGAATATTTATTAATAGACATGAATATTCTGCAAATACACGATTCACAACTATCTCATCAAACAAGACGGTAGCAATCATCATGCGATGCAACCGCTCAGAGTTCAACTTGGAATATTTCACTGCATCATGTTACGCTGCGTGTATGTTATTTGGCCCGTGCTACATCTGGTCCAGTTTATTTCCTTAGTACAAGCTCTATTGCTTTACATTAACGAAACATGGCCGCTCAGGGTAGAAGACGTGAACCGTCTCCAGGTATTTGACCACCGATGTCTGCGTTCGATCGCTCGTATCGGGTGGCACCAGCGAGTAAGCAACGAGGAGGTTAGGAAGCGGGTATTTGGTAGTGATTGTCAAACGAGTTCTTTTGTTCACTCCCTACATTTGCACAGACTTAGATGGTCAGGCCATGTACTAAGGATGTCAGTCGTCTGCCACACCTAACACTCTTTGCTAGTGTTGTGGCCGACTGGAGCAAGATGCGGGGTGGACAAATGATGATCTGCATTAGATAACTGAAGCTCACCAGGGAGCTGGCCACTGTAGGTCGGGTTCGTCTCTCGGGCTGGGGCCCTCGCGACTCACAGAGTCGGTGGCTTGAGACGTTAGGTGAGATGGCGGCTAATCGAGCTCAGTGGCGTGAATGTTGTCGTTGTTTGGCCGAGTTGTCTGTGAAGTGAGTGCACTTAATGATGCGGGGCAGTGAAAGCCGTAAGGAAGCTGTCTTGCTGATGACGCCTTACTTTCACTTACAGCTCGGTTGTTTGTTTGCAAGGTGTAGGCACCTTGATGTTGAATGTTTGAATATAGACGTAGCTATTTTTAGTAGTTAGGTCCCTTCCCTCCCTTTTTTTTTTCCTCCCTCATCCTGTACACTGATTTATTGCTGGTTATGATGAAGCTTGCTTGGGTTTCAAGTGGTTTTGAGATAATTGGCTAAGCGAAGTGGAGGATTTGTTCGAACTCTTTTGGGTACACAAACATGGGTTAGAGAGCCTGATGGCAATAGCCTCGATCGTTGATAACAGTCGCACTCTGACAGCTCTGGAGTGGGCTTGACGAACCTTGTAGATTACTCGGAACGCTTCATCCGGGTTTATTTGATGGCCAGTGTCAAGTAAGTGGGAGCCAATCGCACTGGAAATAGGCTTTCTCGAACCGTTGCGAAGCCATCTGAGGGTGTTCACGAATCCCTCTCGGCAACCGCCTTGTAGTTCATCCGACTAAACCGGTTTGACAACAAACACAAAGGACGAATTAAACCTAGGCAAGCTATCTTTGAGGTGTGGCACCAGTACCGGCAGGTACTTGAACGATAAGATGCCCCGTGCTGCAGGATAGGCAGTCAACTGCGTTAGAAAATCGGCGGGTGATAATCTCATTGATAATTTCATCTCGAAAAATAGTGTTAAAAATGGACTTTTCATCGATTGCTTAAACAATGTAATCCCTCATATTTGGTTGCATTTTTCTGTCCAGGAAATCGGCTATTCGAATAATTGACTTCTCATTTTGCACCTTTTCACTTTTAGATCAGCTCATGATCTGTGGGAATGGTAGTTTCTAATCGTCAGTTCAACCATTCTTTTGAAAACAGGCTACTTTCTATCTTGAGCCTGAGTAATGATAGTCACCAGTGAACCGGTTCATAATCGACCACCGAAACAGAAGCGTAGGAACATCGTCCCTGCCCTTAATCAGTAAGCTTTTTCTGTTCGCACAACTGATTTCCAGTTTAATCCCACAATTCCCAATGAAATTCAGGTAATTGGCCCTAATATGTACCTTGGCAAACTTTATTACGGAACACAATGAACAACGTACAGGCAGATAAAGGAGAGATTCCGTGAAACGTGATACACGCACTGTTGTGAAAACAAACCGACGAAGTTCTGAAAAACCCCACTTCCATAAGGAAAAAAGAACGTGGCAAGGATTTTTTTCGATCATCATTTAATAAATGGCGGATGAAGCTATAAAAGATACAAAAAGCAATTCATCAAATTAAACGACGTAAAGTCATTATTGAATCGCTCGTCAGCGATTCAAGTTCACACCCAACTAGGCGTAATCTGTTGATCCAATAAATGCCTTTCTCAATATCCAACGACAGAAGACGCTCGTAGATGATGATGATGATGCTTGCAGTATCTGCGTTTTGGCTGCTTGCATTCATGTCCTGTTTCAGTTTCCTGTTTCGTGACACTCAACTTCTTCTATTAAGTCCCGATTGTTTATCCTAGCTGATAACATTTTAAGCGTTCATGTTTTTTTCCACTTCTTTTCACGTACTTGTGACTAGTTTTCATTTCAACTGAGAATGATTTTCTTTGGTTTATCAGTCAGCTTCGTCTCCATTGTTCAAATGTTAATTATCTGTTTTGTTTTCATTTCGTTTACAATGATGTTCTCTTTACAACCACCTTGCTATCCATTCTCAGCGTTTACATGCCGCCTCCAACCCGCTAATCGTTCTGGGAAATGAGTGTTTACAGCGCTCGGACGCCGCGTCAATACACACTGCTGCACGATCGCTTGCCGCATCCATACCCTCTCATAGTGGCCAGAATACTGTTTTCAACATTCTACACCGAGTGAGTATTTCAACCTTTGTCATTTTTTCTTGATTGTATGTCAACTGTTCTGTGTCAGATCAGCTGTACAGCCGATAAAAACTGTTGGCCATCTTATTTCGTCTGTCAGTATATGTGATTGGAAAAGCTCAGTAATCCACAAAGGACATTAAAACTCGGATCGATTTGCTACCGTTCTTCAATCCAGTCTTTGTTGCCGCTAAACCCTTTATACCTCAGGTAGGAGGCATCGTCGAACATTGCACCACTTCACTTCCGTTGTTAGAGCGTTATTTCTTCATGCTCAAGTTTTCTTGCTAGGCTCCCCTTACAATTGGTAGTTCGAATCTTATTACTTTTTGACAAATTCAGAGGTCGTTATGTTGCTGCGACCGCAAAAAACAATTGGCATGCGAAGTTTTTTATTGCATGAAATTCCATACAGGTTATGTTAAAACATACGACCACGAACGCGTACACTCATTTGCACGGCTGACGTGTATCCACACACATTGGACAGCAGTACATTGTCATTCGCCTTGGTGGCACATCCTCCATAGTGCGTACACACTGTTCCAATAGTCGCTTCTGGTCCCTCATCTTTCTGACGTTGAAAATTGCCCTTTAGTTCCCAAATGTGCGCACTATACTACTCACAAACGAGGCTACCTGTTATACAACAATGCGTGCGTACGTTTGTATAAGAGACATGTATGTATGCGTCCTGTCACAGCTGCGGCAAGGCTCCTCCCCCCGTCGTAATTACCGCCAAACTAGCGGTAATGCTAAAAGCCAGGTCAGCTTTTCAGCTAGTAATACCAGCAACAGTATTGACAAACTATAAAGCAATGCATAGGCTACAATTGTTGAACTAAAAATGGAACCACTAAATTGTGAGTAACATTGTACGATCATGCATTAGGTTAAAAAATAACTAGACTTTTCACTAGGTAGTAACTCAATGGATAATTATATCACGTATGAACACACAGGAGCTTGTGGGTGGATCGTGTTACGAGGTTGGATAATGATTAGAACAGGTCTGATAATAATGGATGGCTGTTATCACGAAGGATTTTGCCATGAAACTGCCGACATGTTTTCAAGTGAACATTTAACTCCACGTGGTGTGCCATGATTGCGGATGGCAATCGTAATTAGTAAGTAAAAACACAACTTGCCCATTTTGATCTATTCTTAAACAAGTTACGATCCATGGCTTTTTACGGAATTGGGATACTGTCAGGACGCCCATAGTAGGTCAAGAGAACGATGAAGATTTTTTAGTGCCTTTCATTCAGAAACCTGCCCCCCTAGGCCGCAGATAAAGAAGTGAAGGTGGTTATTAGTAAGTTGGCCGGTGTAAATCGTGTGTCTCTGTTAGATTGGGGTTCTCGTGAACTACGTAGCCTTTGGTTGAATATTGTTAGGAAAATGGATAATTGAGCTCTGAGGTGGATGTTGCCGTTGTTTGGCTCTGTTGTTTATGACACAAAACCAGTTAGTCAAACGGATCTGTTATGATGTTCATGTCATCTTGTTTGTATTTGTTACTCGATTAATTGATTGGCAGATATCGATACGTCTCTGTTGGATGTTTGCGTTTAGGCCGGGTTTTGTGTAGGTTGACCTACCCTTATTTTATTTCCTTTTTATCACGGTTGTGTGCTGGTTAGGCACCAGCATCAGCTGATGTTTTACTGTCGATGGAAAAATTCGTTCATTCAATCACAACAGCTATCAGCCTGTAACTCGTGTCACCACTCACTGTAATGGTGACGTGAAATAACCTGCAAAGGGAAACACAAAGAAAGATCAACACTGATAAAACATGGCTAAACAGAAAGGCTAGAAACGATTTGAATGCAGGTATGCGATTGATCGCGGCCGATCACCATCTCGGATAGCGTTCATAGCTAATGATCACAAAGACTCCAGCTGTGCAGGCGACAACTGCCCGGTTTACTCAACGGAATAAGTGGGTAAATTTAGCCCTCAACATATCGGCCGCAATCTCCTTTGTAGATTGAAGTTCTGTCAGCAGTCGACCCCGTGCTGTCCACGTGATCGGTTCTAATAAGAACAACTCTAGACGCTGATTCTTCAGAACTGTTCGTATATGCCTATAAGCAGATTGACTGCAGCCCCATAGCCATCTTGAGTGCTTTTTATTCCGATCTGACCGCCCTCTTTCGTTCGACACGTAGCTCAAACGTAGCACTTTTGACTGGGGATACCAACACCCAGGTCAACCGTCCTGATGAATCCGTCTGTCTTGGTTTGATGGCAGGTTTGGGGTAGGGTCGCGTCCCGGGATAATTTTCGGCGGCTGTTGCAACCATGAGCCGAGCACAGGCTGTTTTTATTCAGCGCTAGTTTTAGATTCGTGCGCGTCACTGTTTTGTCTGGCGTCCTCGTTATCCAAATGATACCTAGTCTGAGGTAGACCATTCAGCTGTTGGTTACATGTGATGTGACTCCATCCAGCATTGTCGTCCTTGGAGCACATAATTTCAGACCGTGTGTTCGTACGTTGTTTAGTTCTACCTAACGCTAGGCAACAACCCTACCGACCGCAACGGCTGACTGTCGAGAAAGCGACTGGATCGGCGATAAAGCATAAATACCAAACTAGCCTAGAATTCGAGCCTAGTAGTCCTAACCTCGAAGACCCCAGAAGCTGCTAGACAAGTGTCTCAAACCTATCCGTGACTCAGGCACTATGGCATGCGCCACGGTAATTCGTAAGATAGACGAAAACTAAAACTCAGAAAAAACTGTCGATGTCAGACGAAGCATTCATCATGGCAGTTCATGTAAAAGTTACGGGTGGATATCCACGTGAAGCTGAGGCCTGACATAATTGCCCATTATGAGGTTCGGCTGACTGAGAGGGTTAACGAACTGTGAACTGCCTTTGTCTCAGGGAGCACTGGTAGATTCTTGAGGCCTATCCGTACTACTGTTCCAGTGAGTCTGTCTGTCAGTGGATCCATCAGCGAGGCAGGTGCTACGCCTATCCATGATAATTTCAGAATGTTAGGCAGAACACTATAGGTCCATTTAACTGACCTGCTTCTGTCGTGTTACTGCCGCAAACTTGTGGTCTTGCACTGTGGTCGGTAGATTTAGTACAACCCATCAAAACTGAGGTCTGCTACTGCATTTTGGATCTCAAACGTATTAATTCTGCATACACAGATGTCCTGCCAGTAGGTACTCTGCAGTGAAACTGGTGGGGCGGTACTAGAGAGGCCTTAGTGCAGCTGTTTAAACTAATGTGGACTACAGGCAGAACTCTTCCACCTTGTTAGTCACTCGATAATAGTTTTCATGTTCTTGGAAGTATTCAGCGGCTCTTGTGAAACCCCTAGAGAGATGTTAACCGGGTTTATGGCGTTCATTTTTCCTCGACGACTGACTGCAGCTCAGAAGTGGGGATAGACATCGTGCAAGAACAAACAGGGTTTCCTCCCGGACAAGGATGCTTTCATCAAGTTTTCCATTTTACCTAATTCTGAAACAGTGTATTACTTACTACTGGTGAACAAATGCTGTTTCCCCGACTATAAGGGCGTGTTCGATTCTGTTGATCGATCTACTTTTTTGGAGTCCCTCGAACACAGGGGTGTGCCAAACAAATATGCGAACATTCTGTGGGAGTTTTGTTCCCGTGCTTTAGCTCAGGTTGAGGTCCACGGTGAACCGTCCTACGGTTTCAGCCCTAAGAATGGCGCACGTCAATGCTACCCACTTTCGCACTTTTCGTTCACTCTTGTCATGGACTGTCTACGGCACTCAGGATGTGGATCTTCTACCTGATGGAAATGTGACTGATCATGACCATGCTAACCACAAGCAACACAGTTCCCGTTCTGCACTGTCTCGTCAAAGTGTAAAATGCTTCTGCGACAGTGCTGCGGTTACATAGTTCTAATGTTAGATAGTGAATTTATGGCGGTTGCTGACCATGTTCACTTGAGAAAACAGATCAGCAGCGGCAGAGATAGAGCGAATGAACTGGAAGCCGTATCTCCAAGGCGATCGCTGTATTCGCTAGTTTATGATATATTTGACCACAGAAAGCCATCTATCGAGTGCTTTAAGGTTTACGTGCTAATACTACATTACTTTATTGTTGGGTGACCTAGTCAGTGGTAGTAGAAGACGTGAACTCTCTTTAGGCACTTGGTCGTCGATGTCTACGTTATCTCGTTCACACGACTCAAAGAATTGGTGACTGGGATTTCTAAGAGGGGTGATGATTAACCAGGCACACTGGCGTTAATGTCATCGTTGTCTGGCCGCCGTCTGTGAAATACGTGTAATTAATGACGCTAGAATGCTGATGATGCATCACTTTCGCTTACCGCTCAGTTAATCGTTTGCAAGGTGCAGGCATCTTGATGCTAAACGTTCGAGGTAGGGTTCGCTCTTCGTATGGCTCTTAACCATCGGCGCGAATCACTGACATTTTGGTATAGATGATGATGAAGGGAGCACTGCAGTCGACAGCTCACTGATGTATACGCGAATGTTTACGCTAGTTCTCTGTACGGTCCCGCTGTGTGTTCTTCACAGACCAACTGTGACTACTGTAATTGCTAAAGCGATGCACGGCAAACGGAGGTAGCTATTTGTGTTATCCGTTTTCGTTTGTAGTTAGTTTAGATGTTCAGCTGATGATAACGGTAGTGCTTCTTGCGTTCTTTGTGTACACCAGTGGTGCTTTATTCTTTCTTACGTCTTCGTACTTAATGATCGTGTTGTACAGTTTACCGATGTTTCGTCCGTGATCGGGTTGTGACTTGTGTTGTATTCCTCGGTTCCCCCACTACTCGCTGCCCTATGCCTACAGACCGCCAGTCAAGTAGCTGCATTGGATTTGGGCTACACGCCGAGCTTGGATCCTATCAAACACGCCAAACCAAAGATCTTGTTCCTATTGGGCGCTGATCAGGAGCGAATCAAGCGCGAAGATCTCGCAAAAGATTGCACTATCATGTATGTGGGTGAGTACCAATGGTGTATCGGACCGTCATGCTCTACAGTTCAGCTGTAACGTGTAACAGTTCCTATGGGTTTATTTATCTCTTTTCACTTGACGCGACTGTGACTTTCTCTGCTTTGCTTCTGACATTCACAGACTTTTCCTAATTGTCGGTTGTTCATATGCTGTCGATATAAAACCTATCGAGTTATCTGCTTCTGATCTTGAAATATTGGATTTTGTAGGTTCAAAACCACATTGAATTTGCTAACTTGTCTTATAATGAGTTGCATGTTTGTGCTAGCTGTTACAGGGTTTATCAGAAAGCGGTCGCCGCACCCGGTGCTAAAGTGTGTAACCGTGTAGTACGCAGTTAGTGCCGTTATTGCTGAGCTACTGCGGGTTAATCTAAGAAGCATGTCACTCTTGTATGCAACCCAACATCACGGCTGAAAGTATATTTCAGCGATGACAACTGTCTCACTTGAGATTATGATCACTTCCAGACCGCCAAGTAACACTTTGTTGCGTGTTCTTTCAGCCGTGTTAGACGCACACGTTGTCCACCAATTGGTTATTCTCATCGCTATTTATTTTCAACTGACGACTGTTTGCTTCAGAAGAGGGCTACTGAATGCTAATCTCTCGCTGATTATCTGTTGTTTTCGTGGCCACGGTTCATATAATTAAGTTATCTTAAGTGATAGAAACGTATACTCCAAATCGAGAGCCGAAACAGCGATAGCGATTCAAATAAACTCATTCAGGGTTGGTTGACCAGATGATATTCCTGTCTTCTCATTTTTATCAACCACCCCACTCGTTTCAAAATGCACTTTTGGTTAGTCCAAATATCAAGAGTATCTCGTTGAGGACGCAGCACTTTAACAAACCGGTTGAGTTGTGGACAACGTACGTTCAACACCAGTGTGTGCCCAGTATGGGACCTATCGTGACAGTGGCATCAGTAGATGAGTTTTAATGAAGGCTCGATGCGCACATTCACAACATCAAAACTAGTCATGTTGGTTAGTTATCAGATTCTCCTCGATTAATCAAGACTGGGCTTGGACTTTCGTCGCCGCCGCTAGCCAGCCGCTTCCGGTCTAATGCTGAAGTGCGCCGACGGTCTGCTTAGATTTCTTTTCTACTGTCCATTCATTCCGATAGTTTCTTACTTTACGTATTCCTTTAACTGAGCTCATCCTGCTGTCTGCCATTTTTTAAAGCTGTCTCAAACACTAACATGCATAAGTTTTTTTAGCTTTCCCGTGTCTCTTAATCTGTGTGACTTGTGAAAGTTAGCTTCATTATGAGTTACCATGTAGCCTTTCAGTTTACTATTAACTCCTGTTGATCCGTTTCGGAAAAAAACGTCCATCCAGTTCGCAGCTGCTGCAGTCATCGTTAAATATCTCCGGGTTCATAGAGCCGTTTGGTTGAAATTAGATCGTTGTTGTTTTAAACTGATTTGTTCTTCATTTTATGTCTCCCAACTTCTTCTCGGACACACGTTTCCTCACCGGTTTCATCTCCTCGTTGTTTTTGATCCTGAGTCGGGGAAACATCTGTTAACTGATGACCAAGCCTTTGTGAACTTCGACTCCTAAGACAGACTGATGCTTCTCTTGTTTGCACACTTTATATACCCATCTCATAAGTCTAATTAAAGGCGAAGCCGGTCATAGAGAGTGTAGATGTGTATAAGTATTTAGAAACTTGAAGTGCGTTTCTACTTCTTATCTCTACTTTCTCAGCCAGTGCAGTGGTCTGCTTCAACCTAGTCACCAAAGTGAATCAAAGTCACTTTGTTCTGCTGTTTAGTTATGCTTGAAACTTCATCAGCGTAGGTCTATTTCAGTAGAATTGGTTCGCAGGGCGCGTTCGATACGATCGAAAAGCTTCAACTGCGAAAATCATGTTTTGGTGTGCATTAAACCGTTTGTAGTTTTTCATCTGCTGTTTCCTCGCTGTTTCCGGTCGCCCCCTTGTAAAATGGATACGTTTCTGTGTTCATTTGGCATGTAGCGCCTGTACCGCTCCATCAAACTGATGCTTCATCATCCACACCCTCAAGGACTGTATGTTTATTTTCCGCTTTGTCCTTTTCTAACGTGAGGTTAATTGGTATGCCCCTACGCTATAAACGCTTTGTTTAGGTCATCATGGGGACTCGGGAGCTTCTATGGCAGACCTGGTGCTTCCGGCGGCTGCTTACACTGAGAAAGACGGCATTTATGCAAACACCGAAGGTCGTGCTCAAGAGACACGTCCGGCTGTTCTACCGCCTGGGCTCGGCCGTGAAGATTGGAGGATTTTCCGAGCCATTTCAGAAGTGGTCGGCATGCCGCTTCCGTATGACAACCTGAATCAGATTCGCAGTCGCGTAGAAAAGATTGCACCAAGTTTGTTGGAGTTCAATTCCGTCCAGCAGAGTACTGGTGAGGCACACTCACTTGCTAACAAATCAGCAAAAGTACGTGATTTTTACGTGTTTACAACAGCCTTATTTTTCAATAAGGTCTGTTTGATCTACCATCTTCATTGAAACTCCAAAAATTTTAATCAGGAGTTAATCAGCCAACTGGCTACAAACCCTATATAAAATCTTTTTCTGTCGATATTCGTAGTCTGATCGGTCGTTTACTAGTGATAGACGTTATTTTATTTCATCCTCGTCACCATGTGTCGATTATCCTATGGTGGGCTATTCGTATAGCGAAATATTGTTTTTCTCTTATATTTTCCGAGTACGCTATAATCCGTTTGCAAACCACTCACTTTGTGGGCTAATCACGATTATTGAGTCGAGGTAGTGAAGCCACCCTAAAGATCCTGTCGATCAGTCCACTGTTACTCAGTTTTCTGTCTGCGGGACGTACATTGCAATTCGAGTTTTAGGGTTTTAACGAACGAGTTGCATCCATTCTCTTTTTCGTTTTACTACTCTAACAGTCTTCCTTCTCAGAATTGTGTGGCGGTTCAGCATCAATATCAATCCTTGATGTATTTTTATCGCTATCGTTGATTGTCTTTTTCAATTACAATCACCGTCACACATCAAATGAACAAAGGGGAAAATTCCATGCGATAACTTGATGTGTCCTGTGTGTCGCTGCAAAAATCCTATTTTTTGGGCCTGTGGCTTAAGATCGCCATCCAAAAAGTGTTGCTTATGGTGGCTGGTTTCTGGAGGAGACCCATGTTCATCTCGGACACTACGTTCTCCGGGAGCCCATGTGCTTGGGCGAGTGGCTGTGTGTTGTACGTCATGCTGTGGTTTCGTCAGATCCAATGAGTTCTTTTACGGAAATCCGTCACTCTGGTGGTGCTAATTTCCCGTTGTCTGAGATTGCTCGTGTACGCTTGTACATGAAGGCTGCTCCCAGAATCGACAGTTGGGAATGAGTCTAATGTTAATCATGGCTATGAACTCACCGTACGAAATGTTTTTGTTTTTGCCTGGACAGCCCACGTATGACCGTAGAAGTCACTTAATCAGTGTGATGTGTAAACTGAGAAGTGGAACTGGGCTTCTGTGAGGTATGTAGACTGAACACCACGTTTTCAGTTAGGAGTCGTGAACCCAGAGTAGTATCAACCCAAAATTAGCTTACTGGTGAACGCAAGTTGATTTATTCGAGTTGGAACTTTCTTGAACGTTGTCTTCTGGTTCAGTAGCTCAGTTGTACCGTGCCAAAAAAAGACTCGATTCAAATTTTAAACTAAAAAGCACTCGGGAAATTTCCTCGTTTGATTACTCAGTTTGCCATATTTAACGAGTCCTTCAACTAACTGTCACCATATTTTGTCTCATCGTTTCAGGCGAAACTGGGTAGCATTCAACTGAACACCGCCCAACCGATATCCCTGAGCCTGCTCACTCTAATCGACTACTACATCACGGACTGTATTAGTCGCGCTTCGCAAACCATGGCCAAATGTGTGAAGACCTACAAGGAGTACAAGGGTTCCACGTAATTGAGCCTCACCTCTGGTCCCATGAATTGTAACTCCTAAATAACCATACCACTTTCACATCCTTGTAGCCGTGTTATCGTTCGCTTATCCTGCAGATTCGCGTAGATAATCATCAGATTCGCGTGGATTGCCAAGTAGGGTGATTTCGTGTTGTTTTATCGCTTCTTATCTGTCCATGTGTCCGCTTTGCGGGATAGTACTTTCTGAACAGTTGATTTCGTTTTCTTCTGGCCATGTGGAAAAGGGATATTTGCTTGAAAACCATTAACCATACAGTGGATTTATTCTTCGAATGGATCCACGTATCAACCACATGTGGGGAATCCCTGATTTGTCTAATGCCACACGACAACTACTACTCATTGGATTATCAGCGATGCTTAATTAAATATGTTAAGATAGTATTTGGATGACATTTCGAATTCGGTTTATCGACCTTATCATTTGTTAAAACGCGATAACGTTTTCGCTGATTACTTTGTGTTATGTAATTTGCACAGAGATGTAACTAGTTGCATTAAAATCATAAACCACAATAGGCTGCTGCGCCTTTCTAAAATGGCACGAAGAGTGACTGTACGTAACCAGTTACCGAAAGAAACGGCGAATTTTCATCGAAGGATCTACATTTGTATAATTTCCTGATCAGTCTGTTACTGTATGTTATTGTTGAGACTGTGGTGATCAAAATTTAGTTGAATTCCAGTTGAATTTTGTCACACCGGCTGTTACGGCGCAGATTAGCGCATTAGGTTACTCGTGTTTCAATTATTCTATTGCGACTCGGTCTTTAGCACCTTGGTTTACTGGTTGTGTAGTCGCGGCACCGTCAGTTTCTGCTGGTAAGAGAGAGCCTCTGGCGATAAAATTATTTTTTCGAGTAAGCATGTGAGAAATAGTTGTACTATATCGCAATACTTCACGAAGATTACAATATACTGCAATTTCGGGTACACATCACAACCAGAGTAACCACGTATTCTTCAAACCACAATGCCCACGATACCAATCTGAACCGGTTGGGGAAGTGAAAATCTGAGCCTGGGCTTGTTCATTCAGGAACCAAGATGACGTCACCCGACCGACCCGTTACGAGAGCGTTTGTTTGCACACAGTTACGGCCTTATGATGTGATGTATGGTCATCAATGTTGGCTTGTCAGTATTGTTGAATACATCACTAATCAGACACGAGGGTTGAATATGACGCGAGAATTCGCCGAATGCATTGCACGATTGGGTCGTTGCATGATAGTTTGAGTTTCTATTGGCTTGGCGCCAAACCTCGAGACGTTTGTATTCGAGTACTCTTTTTGAAAGTTTGATTGGGACGTTCTAACAGTTAGCACTAGGTTTCATGTGTAGAGTGGAGTACTTTTGAACTATATGTTTATCGCCTCCGTTCTGTCTGATGTACACTCCATTTCCTTCAATTTAATGAAACGAAATCAGTAACTGGTCGCTTTTTAAAGAGGTAAAAATTTGCAGTTATTACTAGTTCTTTTTTAAATCAACAATGAGCGATCGTGTACAAACCAGGATCTAAACGTTGCTGACTTTAGTCGTATGACATCCACTGCATACTGACTTGCAATATCTTCTGAAGGATTCAGCTTCATAACTCCCGTGAGACAGCCACGAATTCAGATTTAAAACCCCAGAACGTGCACATTTTCTATTGAACTCTGATATGTCGAATGTCGGTAGTCACAAACTCGTTACACTAAACACAGCAGTCGGTAGCAGGGTAGGGTGTCTCATAAATACAGCGAAACGGATGAGCAAACTTGCATTGATGAGCAGTAGCTTTTTCCTTGATTTTGTCAAAGCTGCAGTGCATTCAGGTCCGCCATTTTGTAAATAAAGGGTGGACTTTTTTCACGTGAACATTGCAAAGGCGGACTAAAGAAAGATTCCGTACAACATGACGCACGACCTGTTGTGGGAATAGTCTGATGTAACTGACCCTGCTTTTGCCAAAATCTGCTGCCTGGCTGCCTCACGTTGATCGACTATCTTAGTGGGTGCTCTCGACAAAATGTAACACGATTTCACTGGCGGTTGGTTCTGCGACTCCGGTTCTGATCCGAGCTAGATAATGCTCTTTATTGTCTTTAGACGGGCGTCTAGTCGTTCGAATGTTATACTCTGCTATGTTGTGGTAGCTAGTGAAAGAATGCACAGACAGTGTTTGTTCATGCGACCAATTCCGAGTATGGGTCTGGGAGTAAACCAACTCCCCGATGATGCAAGGAACGTTTCGACAACTAACATAACCGTTGATTTACCTGTTCATTTGCCGTACCCCCATTAGCAGTGGTGAAGGAGCACTGGTTTGTTTCCAACGCCAGAAATGAGGGACTCTCATTGATATTGATATTATTTTCATGTTTCATGCGGTGAATCTATCCAAGTGGTTGTTTCTCCGTAATCTGTCAGTAGGAAAGTGTAGGTTGACCTCCAACTTGTCCTTTGCGCATATTTTTCTGATGTTTGGTGCTAGGAATCGGACCAAATTTCGTTTTTGTTCTGAGGGAAAATAGGTGACTGGCCGGGTCACGTTTCTTTGCGAACTGTATGGCGTCTCAGGGACTCAGCAAGAAGTCGGTACATACTTACAACATGTAAGTGGGATAAATCATTCGCCCACTTTTCGATGTTGAACCGGATGCAAGAATACGTTTGACGAAACCCTTCGTGGATGCACTTTAAGCGCACCTAGATAATGGCGGCTTTTCGGGTCGTACACATATCTCCAGTGAACCAGCCCAGGGCGTCGAAGCAGCAGAATCTGCCAAATGCTGAGGCGACCGTTATCAGATGACGTCGTTCAGTGTTTTGTCCACAAGAGCAGTTCGTCTGGACTTTGTTAGCCCTCTGGCCCCAACTAGTCCTCGCTCACGCGACGTAAATGCATTCTGCGCCCAGAACACTGGATGGTGACTTGATTTTGTTAAGGTCTGTTGCATTATTTTTGAGATTGCTGAACTTCGTTTGATTAGTGTTGAAACGTGGCTTTACGTTTTATTATCTTTCCTGAAATAAACTGCATTAATCACCTTTATTCTTACGTCTACTACTGTTTCCTTTACTATTGTTCAGTTTGAGCCCTGTAAATCTCTAAATGTCAAAATTAGACATTTTCGCTCTGTATTTTTTTCTTGAGTAGCTTATAATTCTATCATTTCTCGATGCGCAAACAGTTGTCTTACTCCGACCCAACCAATGACCATTTGTTTGAGTGAGCTCAATTCCGTTTTATCGTCCCCCATTACTGAGCAGGTGCCTAGTTGTCGAATTTGTTGTACGGGCACATTCTTTGTTCAATTTCTAAGAATTTTTCACATTCGAGGTGAGAGATTTAATTTTCATGTACATTGATTCAATTAGTACCGTATTAAATCCAGTTTTTACGAGCGTCTTCTGTCGTTGGATATTGAGAAAGGCATTTATTGGATCAACAGATTACGCCTAGTTGGGTGTGAACTTGAATCGCTGAGCGAGCGATTCAATAATGACTTTACGTCGTTTAATTTGATGAATTGCTTTTTGTATCTTTTATAGCTTCATCCGCCATTTATTAAATGATGATCGAAAAAAATCTTGCCACGTTCTTTTTTCCTTATGGAAGTGGGGTTTTTCAGAACTTCGTCGGTTTGTTTTCACAACAGTGCGTGTATCACGTTTCACGGAATCTCTCCTTTATCTGCCTGTACGTTGTTCATTGTGTTCCGTAATAAAGTTTGCCAAGGTACATATTAGGGCCAATTACCTGAATTTCATTGGGAATTGTGGGATTAAACTGGAAATCAGTTGTGCGAACAGAAAAAGCTTACTGATTAAGGGCAGGGACGATGTTCCTACGCTTCTGTTTCGGTGGTCGATTATGAACCGGTTCACTGGTGACTATCATTACTCAGGCTCAAGATAGAAAGTAGCCTGTTTTCAAAAGAATGGTTGAACTGACGATTAGAAACTACCATTCCCACAGATCATGAGCTGATCTAAAAGTGAAAAGGTGCAAAATGAGAAGTCAATTATTCGAATAGCCGATTTCCTGGACAGAAAAATGCAACCAAATATGAGGGATTACATTGTTTAAGCAATCGATGAAAAGTCCATTTTTAACACTATTTTTCGAGATGAAATTATCAATGAGATTATCACCCGCCGATTTTCTAACGCAGTTGACTGCCTATCCTGCAGCACGGGGCATCTTATCGTTCAATACCTGCCTGGTACTGGTGCCACACCTCAAAGATAGCTTGCCTAGGTTTAATTCGTCCTTTGTGTTTGTTGTCAAACCGGTTTAGTCGGATGAACTACAAGGCGGTTGCCGAGAGGGATTCGTGAACACCCTCAGATGGCTTCGCAACGGTTCGAGAAAGCCTATTTCCAGTGCGATTGGCTCCCACTTACTTGACACTGGCCATCAAATAAACCGGATGAAGCGTTCCGAGTAATCTACAAGGTTCGTCAAGCCCACTCCAGAGCTGTCAGAGTGCGACTGTTATCAACGATCGAGGCTAATTGCCATCAGGCTCTCTAACCCATGTTTGTGTACCCAAAAGAGTTCGAACAAATCCTCCACTTCGCTTAGCCAATTATCTCAAAACCACTTGAAACCCAAGCAAGCTTCATCATAACCAGCAATAAATCAGTGTACAGGATGAGGGAGGAAAAAAGAAAAGGGAGGGAAGGGACCTAACTACTAAAAATAGCTACGTCTATATTCAAACATTCAACATCAAGGTGCCTACACCTTGCAAACAAACAACCGAGCTGTAAGTGAAAGTAAGGCGTCATCAGCAAGACAGCTTCCTTACGGCTTTCACTGCCCCGCATCATTAAGTGCACTCACTTCACAGACAACTCGGCCAAACAACGACAACATTCACGCCACTGAGCTCGATTAGCCGCCATCTCACCTAACGTCTCAAGCCACCGACTCTGTGAGTCGCGAGGGCCCCAGCCCGAGGAGACGAACCCGACCTACAGTGGCCAGCTCCCTGGTGAGCTTCAGTTATCTAATGCAGATCATCATTTGTCCACCCCGCATCTTGCTCCAGTCGGCCACAACACTAGCAAAGAGTGTTAGGTGTGGCAGACGACTGACATCCTTAGTACTTGGCCTGACCATCTAGGTCTGTGCAACTGTAGGGAGTAGACAAAATAATTCTATTGACAATCACTACCAAATACCCGCTTCATAACCTCGTCGTTGTTTATTCGTTGGTGCCACCCGAGGTGAGTGATCGGACGCAGACATCGGTGGTCAAATGCCTGGAGACGGTTGACGTCTTCTACCCTCAGCGGCCATGTTTCGTTAATGTA
>LOND01000250.1:35475-49410 GCA_014220965.1 Paragonimus kellicotti
TATTTCAGTTGGAGGGAGAGAGAACATTGTAAGCACGATACAAAGCTGATTGGGATTCAACAATGAACGCATCTGAGGTTTGCTTATTATTTACACACTGGAGATAGTCTAATTGCAATCAAGCGTTAATGTGCAATTCAAAGTTTCCAATTGAAAATTATATATACATCGAAATATATTTACCACCCACATGTCGTATATTCTCAAGCAGCGTGACGGCTTTTTGAATAACTCCTGATCTTCTTCCAACTTTCTCCAATCGGCTTCAGTGATTAACCGAGGATGATTCCAGTCACAATTTCCTGTGTGCGGATGTCCTGAAAACCAGGGACTCTCACGATCTCAACACTATGCAAACTGACTCCAGTGTATTTAAGCAGTGGTCATAAGAGTGGTGTCTTCTCATCAACGGTGATAAGTGTGCACACGCCTCTCGGTGATGGCGTCGTCCTCGAAACGCAAGAAGCACAAACACAATGTTTGTTTCAACGATTCAGTGAGTTGGACACGGATTCGGGATTGTACTTCAGATATCCGGATCCAGTCTGTTTATTAATTCCGGCTTTGCAGCGGAACTTTGTTAGACTGAAGGGCTGCCATGATACGGGGGATGTAGGACTGAGTTGGGGACTACATCAACAACGGCTAACAGTTCGAGCAGACAAATCGAATGAGAATAACAAAACGTTGAAAAAGTTGTAGTACCCTGACGTTCCAACTATCTCCGGTGGCCTTCCTCAGGACTGTTGTCACATTGGTGTTTTGCAGAAATTATTAGGCGTGGATAAATGTATTAGTAAACAGAAGAAATCTAATGAATTGTATAATTCTGTTGCTGTAAACTGTTTGCAGATCACTTCCAATCTAATCTATTTCATGAACGAAATGCGATTTTAATGTCACAGAATGTAACCAGTCATAATTGTGCTACGTATGGCTCTAGCTTAGCGCTCAAGAAATAGTAGAGTCAAAAGTGTTGAGTATTTGAAGAAGTGGATTGGAAAGTCACCTGATTTATTTGAGGTAAGTTGGAATGCTCAAATGGAAGTGAACGAAGTATCGACTACCACAGAAAATTGTGTTGAAAGGAACGAATCAATGGTAGATGCATCTGTGCACATATTTCATAGTGTTTTGTCAATCTTGATATTGGATGGGAGTTTGGAGTTTTCAGATTAATAATCGCTTAACGCCTTCAAGATGACTGGTGATAAAAGTTGCACAGTTAATCTCATACCGAGTCAAATATACGAAAACATTTATTCATCATATTCCGCCCCGTTCACAATAATTAGTTTCATACTCATTCAGGTAAACATTGCGGTGATCTAGCAATCAAGCTGATCCAAGTTTCGCTCATTTCCGTTCGTTGAAAGTATTGAAGCTAAACCTCCAGGTTAAGTCCAAGACCTGTAGTGGACAAATGGGTATGCGCTAGACCCTCGTCCACTAACAATTTGAAAAGCCTTTCCCGAAGAATGATCGAAACTGTCCCAACAGACATCGAACTAGAGAACGCAGTGGGGTTTGGAAACAAACCGTATATTTCCAGCAATGTTTGGAAATATGATAAGTAGTTAGCTCTAGCCTAGTCTGGGACCAACGGCAGCAACCAAGAGAAGAAAGAAAAGAAGCGCGAGGTGGGCTACCGCCCACTCGGCGGCACTCAAAAGCGCGCCAAGCGAAAGTGCGTGGAACCTTCGAGTGCGTTAAACAACGCTCGAAAAGGTTCGGGCTAAACGACCTTGAAGAATGGAATAGAAGATGAGTCGTTAGGAAAAGGACAAGCGCTTACTGCGTGCGAATTAGTTGCACGACTGAAGAAAGTGGCACTGAGTTCATATCAGGCCTCCTATAGCAGGCCTACACAGAATCATGCGTACAGATCAAACAAGCGTAGAAACATGGTTGCAACCGGGATCCTAGAGAAGCCACACGACCGTTAGTCACTACAGATCGAATCGGGGACAGTATTCATCATAAACCTCTCATTCTACCAGAAGCTGCTGGAAATGTGAGCTAGATGTAACATCAAACCAGTGATCTTATTACGAAGGTTTTAACGCCTGGGACAAGCGGATGATGTACCATCCCGAAACTACTCAAGGACTTGCTCAACTTACTTAATCGAAACACTATGGTGATGAATAACCTACGTGATAACTGTGAATCAGTTGGTTTATATAGAGGTTCACGTATGTAGAAAAGGATGTCAATATTGTATGAAGAAAACTTCTTTCCAGATAACAGGGAGAGTAGGAAATATCAGCTTAAGATGGCGTTTGCACATGTATATAGAATTGGAATTCATTGATGTGATTGCATGTGCTAACTAGACGGTGTGGATCCCGAACAGCGCAACCACAGAAACGTCCAAAGCTACATAAGATGAAGTTGCCACTCAGTGAAATACCCAGGTTGCATGCATATCGTATGAAATATTCTGTTGAGTTAAATAATCGTGGGCAACATACTCAATTAGTTGACATACCTGGTAGCCGTTCGGCCACTGTTCAGGAAAGTCGACGTATGCTAAATAACTCATCGTAATTTGTGAACCCACTGAAGTAAAAGACACTGCGTTTTTCATCAAAATTGTTATTTTGATGGAAATGTATAATTCACATTAACGACCTGTGCGATCGCACCTTCAAAGTAGCCCAATCCAGCGAGAACAGTTCACAAGAATACAACATAAGAGATTCTGCGTACTGGGAGTCGAGAATGAGTTTTTGTTGCACACTATAGGCTGGTAGGATAATATGCCAACACTCCGTCGATCCTGAAACTCTTGTGCAATTCAGTTGCCGGATTCTAATGCAAAACTTGCAAAGTTTACGATTTAAAACGATAATTAGGTGAACATTTGCGGCGAGCAAATGACTGTCTTCTTGGACGTGCACAGAAACTGTTCATGCAGTTAATAAGATAGAGTCACTCCATCCACACGATACTCTGTTGCTTATATGCAACCGCGAATTAATTCACAGAGCATAGACGAGGGGATCAACATCTTCAAAGCTCTTGCGATAAGGTGCAGTGAACTATGGAGGACAATCGCGTGGGTAAATTACTTTTGATAACTCATCATAGGGTCAGTTCAATTGTATTGATTCAATGAAGTTAAAATGATGTGTAAACAACGCATTCGGCTGATGGTCAGGTAGCTGATGCGGTTTCGTTTTTGCTTCAAAGAAACAAGCCCATCAAAATATGTATGTTTTCTGGCCCACGTTGCTCTACGATAAACAGAGCGTTGAAGACCACCACCTGGGTGAATATTCAAACGTACGCGTAGAAAATGAATCGAGTTTCCCAAGCCCATTTCAGACTTGAATTCGGAATTCGCTTGAAAGAACGATTGAACAACGGCAGGTAAACCAAGCTTATAATCCAACAGGACGAAAATACCATTGACCTACTGACGATAGGAACATAAGTTGTCAATAGTCTGGTCTAGTTGTTAAAGCTCCGGTTTGCTCACGGAAATACCCGCTAATTGTTAGGCTCATTGGAGATTGCACTGACATTCTATCTGTCTGACGATACAACTCACTGATGAGCGCATAATGGACTTTGTGAGTACACTACAGAAACAGTTCTTTCAACGTAGATGTGCTAACGCTGAACTGAATGTTCAACTGATCGATACGCCCGCATGCGAAATGGACAGCCCCTCACAAAGCGATGCTTCGAACGCCGAATAATCGTCTAACGAACAAAATATGTTTGTTCGTAACAAAATCGGACGTATATTCTAGGCAATGATGGCACAGTTGTTGCGGTTGATGCAAATTGTTCTGCTTAACTTTGTTCACTTATGCGTTTGCTAAACTTTAATTCGATACAAGCGAATCTGCAACATCCCATCAGTATACTCTTCCCTTCCCTTCCACAATGACCATGTTTGTGCTTTCGTCGGGACGTGCCATGAGGTTATCGCCAGACTCATGGAAAGCTCTCAGGACATGGAGGTGTATAGCAATAATGGGACCCTTGTGAATAAACATAGTTTGCGTGACCACATTTAGCCAAAAATTATCACCCGGTTGATCCCACTGATATTCCGTGTGGTCTGCACAGTTCCCGTCACCTAACTCATATTGGTCGAGCAACAAAAGCTAGACACGGCTAAACCAATCATTATTCAATTACCGTCTCCGAATCTCTATCCACACAAAACAATTGTGCATTCCCTGCAGTTGCTGTGGCCATAGATTACACTATCCATCTGTGCCCATCCGAACTCTAATGGAAAACTCTGTGACGTAGTTGCGGTTGGAACTCCAACCTACTGATTGGCAGTAATACTTGATTAGTTGTCTATGTGGCTAGCTTATAGGTGTTCCAAATTTCCGTATTCGTAGACTTATGAGACATGAGTCCCTGTAAGTTATGAAATGTATGTTGCCAGTGAATGAAGAGGGCATACAACCGATTCGTGTTGAACACTGGTCACGTTCTGGACCATGCTTACGCATCCACGTTACTGCTGTTTAATCCTGTCCAGGTTTTCTGCAGTTCACTGATGCAATCCTGATCCGTCGACTCACTAAGGATTTGTGGATTCATGAACAGTTGTTATTACACCTGACGCTACCCTAAGCGTGATTACCCTAATAAGTTGATGCATGGAACGACACATGTTGCTTCCAGCTTGATACTGGTATCTGACTTCAACAAACCTGTATCTGATAAGTTCTAATTGTTGGCAGCGCCTGGTCAAAATTCTGAAAGAAACCCATTTTCTATGGAATTCGAAGCAGCAAACAACTGGTGAGATTCGCAACTCACTGGATCGAGTTGATGGCCTGGTAGTGTTAGAATACCTGTGAATTTCAATGACAGCCTTTCTGAAATGATGAACACAGAAAATTCGATATCTCTATAAATTAACCCCTGAAATCACATTCAGTTTCTTTTCGTTTCCATCTCTCAATAACACTTCACTCCTAACTCGCCTGCAATTCACTAAGTTCGAGCACCATTCGGTTTTGGGCAACATCAACCAGCTTTTTCAATGCATTCAATTACTATCTCTCATACATCTATGCCAATATTTTCAGAAAAAGATGTTCCAGCAAAACTATTGAAAACGGTTCTGTAACGGGATAATTATCCGCGGGAGGTTACTTACTTTAGGATTTGATTTCGGCGTCAAATCTGTAACTGGTTGAAACTGATTCAGCAGTACTGAGTCAGATGAAAATCTTGCAAACGTTTCATTACAACGCCTGTTCCGTTCAATACGTAACTCATCATGCCTGTATAGCGAGTTAGTTCGTCCCACCGGTAAAATAACCTATATTCTCTTAGTTCAAATCTCAACAAACGTGATCTAATTGGATCGTTCTAGAAAGACGTGCGTTACTTCTGTTATTTGACCAGAGTTTCGCTCTTTCAAGTTTCCTGATAACGTTGCGTTCTACAACGGCATGCAATTCATGTGGGCGGGTTACAAAATCTTTGCTCTTTAAGCGACATCAAACATCCTGTCCTCCTCTGTAACAAGCTAACTAGTACGGCATAGCTAAACATTTGATCGACTATTTGGATACTCTCTCATAGTTCTTGATACAAATGGCAAACATTCTTTCAATCTCTACAGAAACGTTTGTGAGGCAAGAGTATAGTATACTTGATAAGTTCAGGTGGTTGCCTCAGAAGATTTTGAAGGAACGCGTTGAAATAAAGACACACACATTCTCCAAGGGTGTAGAAAATAAAATATTGTTCAACTTCTCCTCTCTAACACATGGTCACGAATTCATGCTTGTGCATTCGAACCTGTTAGAAGTAAGTGACTGAAAATAAGCAAGCTAACGTTACGGATTTAGACACAGGTAACAGTGTTATACATAGAAATGTGATAACCAATCAATATCTTATTTCTGAGATTGTTGCGTATGTTCAATCGCAGCGTACAGGTTTCTATTATCATCGGTTTCGTCTATAATGCGACGTACGTTTCTGTCACTTTGCCAAAGTTGATGTGTTGATCTTGCTGTTTTTCCGACAGCAATTTGTCTACATTCCATGAAAATCAATTCCAAAACTACAAGACACTCACAAGTCACCCCATATCACCTCAGCATTCTTGTATCATTCTGACCAGTCTGCAGATTTTGGCTGACAGTTCTGTCAAGAGACATCGTTGGATTGTAGGCTGTTCGTGAGTGGTTGATTGAATAAATCAGTCTATTATGATCACTCAGTCACCTTTTAAGTTATCACGAAGGCTTTTATTTTGCCCGGACAAAAACGTGTTCTCATAAACTCCTAATGTTATGGCTCGAAAAATATTACTGATCTATTGCGCGATTTATTGTAAATTGTTGCATTCAGTGTCCCTCTTGTATGCCTTCAGAAAATAAATCAGTTTTACTGGTCATGTAACTATTCTTTACTGGTGTTCTCGGGTTTACTTGAACGCAGGAATCGCAGATGTAAGGGAGCACCCAAAAGAGCAACCTAGCGTGTAACTGGTATCATCAATTTGGAGGCACATCCAGGAAACGAGTCACAATATCTACCCGATCAAACCGTTCACTTTGCTGCTAAGGCTCATCCTCCGAGATCCCGGTCATAAGTGGAGCCTTGTTGAGAAAAATGAAGGTTATTAGCTGACGCCATTCATCTGCATAGCATCGGACACTGACCATGAGTTCACTCAGTTCAGCTATTGTCGCTTCTACGTATGCTGTTTGTACTTGACACGTGGCTAACGCGACCGATCGAAATGTCAAAATTTAGCGGTTTATACGAAACATTCAATCAGGCCAGTCAGACGTGTTATGATACGGGTTTGGTGTTACACAATATAATCTGTTACTACCTGTGAATCTTTAGAATTCCAGAATGATATACGATGGTCCACTTTTCTCTACGAACAGCCTCTGCAACGCCGAAAGTGATAGAAGATGAACGCAGTTTCATTACAGCTGAATGTTTTGTCGCTTGGAAAATCGGTATCACAGCTACTGATCCGAATTGCACATCATTTAGCGGAAACAGATGATTCCACTGATTGAATTGAAGTTACGAACGTGGATGTACTGCCAAGTGTTATCGGGCCAACATCCACGGACATAGTGAACACGGTCTGTAATTTTATCACTATGCTTCACTGTGCTTCTTTTCAAAGGAGGCTGACTGGAATTCAACAGTTACGATCAATGGGGAGTGGTGTTCAAGTTGAACTTACCAAATCCCTGACTGCTCATCAGTAATCTAAAATATTGCCAAGCGAGTTTAATGAGATCGGAGATTTCGACCTGTCTAGGAAGTCCTAATTACGAGTTATCGATTGGAGTTAACAGACAGTAACTGTCTCCTGTCGAAACGATCGGGCAACCTGATCATTACTCACAATCGAATGTGGTTGAGCATTCAAAGATGATAATTCAGGTCGTGCCTAATGTGAGATCAGTGGCGCAGTGGTGAACACGGTCTCATGAAAGCGTGGCCTTGTACAAGGATATGCACTACTGACGAGCTCTAATGAGAGCGAAACTCGAATCTAGTGCCCTTTCGAACAGGGACAACTGGAAAGTTCTATGGGAATGCGACAGCTGCGATCAGTTGTGGATGATGTTCAACTTGAAATCAACCAAATCCCCGACTATTCATCAGTAATTATGCTTGATAGATAAGGGATTCACTAGCACATTGTCAGTGCCATCGTCTCATTTTTGCCACTGGAAATGACCTCGTGGTGATGCCTATTCCAAAACAAGCATCAGCAATCTTGTCTATAATTTGTGAACAGCTATTATTCAAAGGAAGCAATCGACAGTCACAGTACACGACGGTAACATTAAATCAGCTCATTCTGACGGGTCACGAAAGTAATGTGATTCAGGTGTCATTCCGAAAGGGCATAGCCAAGAAATAATCTGAGTGTTGAGAGTGTGGAATCACGACCAGTCAACTGAATTGTAATAAATAGTATTAGTTAGAAAGTAGCGTGCCGAATCATTGTATTAGATGAGCTATTTCGTAGGACGGATACGTGTCTTGTGACATCTCTGTGTGAGCGACTCGAGACATCAGCTGCACAGTTGTGTATTCCAGAAATATACGCAATCTGGCGACTGTGAACACTCAACACCAACGCTTGTTGTAGTCTTTCGAGACAAAACTTTATTTATGCCATCGTTCTCGCTAACAACGACAGTACTTGCTTAGGATCCAATTAGGGCTAGTGGCGTGTTGTGAATCGGTCTGTGCTGCCAAACCATTGTACGTTAATTCTGTCTACTTTCAACAAGGTAATTATGGTGTCATTTGAAACATACTCTATTCCTCTATTGGAAGTTCTACCCAATGCTGTGATTAGCAAGAAAATATCTTGGAAGCCATTCATTGGTGTTCATGTCTCTCAAATGAGAACGCTTCCTTCAAGTTGGACTCCGGTTCGCGCAGTATATAGGCTGATTACTGCACACAACGTCTCACTCCACAAATCGTCCATCAGAAATTCGCAAATTTATTTGTCAAAAATGGTGCATATATTCAGCTTACTGACATTCTCTCTCTTTTCGCTGAGTTTCCGAATTTCCATGTGCAATTTCAACTGTCAGCGGTCGTAAGTCCGGCATTAAAATTCATGATATCCAAAATCGAATGTTACAACGCAACGGAAACAAGCTACCGGGCAGTTACTCAACTGTATGCTTATATCAACCAACTGTTCATATATCACGAAGAGCAGACAATGTTCAGTTGATTTTCACATTGCATTTTGTACATTATTCCCACTAAGACTTGTTTGTTTAGAAGAAGCTAAGTTCACTATAAATGACACTAGCATGTTACAAGTAACCTAGCCATGTTGTAATATGCAAATTCGAGATGTTCATTAGAGCTTCTGTTTTTATCAAAATATGAAAATGAGTGAGAATGCTCAAAATTTATCCAACCGCTATGTATTTTCTCCATCACTGAATTAGGTGTTCCATTTCTAATTATCGATCGATGTGAGCCACATCGATTATGTGCAATCCGAAACAATTCAACATTACGGACTTAATTCTATTTTTGGAATAGTGGTAAGCATCAAAATCCAAATTATTATATATTGCTCTACTGTTGCACGCGGGTATCATGCAAATAATGAGTCCCACAAAACTAACAGAGATAATGTTTCGCTTGGCAACTACAACAGTATTGTGCTTGAATTTCCTTCGATGGGTAATTCATTTGTTACCGATGAGAGTTTAGAACAACTAATCATTCGTTGAGTTTTCAGTTTATTTTGAACTGATGAAAATCGTCACTACAACGAAGTTTGGTTGCTAAGTTCGTGCTAAATAGCCTTGCGGACTGACACATTTGTACAAAATACTCTCCAAATTTCGAGCGGAATAGTCGTACTATTTCACCTTCAATCACTTTGTGAACAACGCATATGCGTTCTTCTTTGAAATCAAGAAAACCAATCAAATGATAATGTGAAATTGTGGAAATTTTCGGTTTTAGTGAATTCGATCGATACGACGTCCTTTACTCTCTGTCACAAATTAACTGGTTTGCAACCGCAACAAGAATTGTGTACACAAGATTTCACGACGCGAATACTGGATTTCATTCAGTTCACGTACATTATGGAGATGAATTTGCTTGTCGACTTTCCACATGGGGTAAGAAATTGTTTTCAAAATTGTCATAGTGAAATCCATATTCATTTTGACTTTGCTGAAGATAATACAAACATTTTAGCGCTGTAAACCTAATCAGTTCGAGTGAATACATTCTTCTCGCTCTACAGGTAACCATGAATGTGGTAGCCGTATTGACTAAGCATAACTTATCGTGAACAGTTATCACTCTACCTTGAAAAAGCAAATGAGTTGTCTACCCAGATTCTCTGGTAGTCGCGGACAATTTTTTCCCAAGGCTGGTGTTAGATGTTTTCTACTGTTGACGAAGATGGACGATGTGATCTCAGTTCACGTCAACTAGGAGGTTCGTGTGTCATGTGCTATTGCACGGCGGTCGTTTCAGAAATACTGAGTAGTGTACAATAGATTCTGATGTCACCAAGCTAGTCCCCTGATATGCGAATCGTAAATGAAATGTACTCATGTCCTAAGTATGCATGAATGTTGACCAAAATGTTCAGCACAAGTTACAATCTACATACAAGTGAAACATGCATGATATAATACATGTGCACGAGTAACTATTTACAGAGTGAACGTTCTGTTTTCAGTGGTTGGCCGCTGGTACACTTTGTTGTACAATTCAACGGGAAATTTGTGGGCCTCTACTTATCGTTCCGTCCTCATCTACGATTGAACGACATGCACGCGACTTGCCTATCACGAAACTGAGTATATTCAGATTGGTTCATGAAGTAAATTACGCACTTTGAAATTCGAGTAAAATTTCACTTGCGATAGTGTTAGATTGAAGTTCTGTGCATCCCCACGCTGATCTGTATTTTTAAGTTACGACAATCTTCCGCTGAAATAAAATATGTTCCCCCTACTTCGCGCTTATGACCACCACGTCGAACATGACTCCGAACTGAAACTGGTTTATTGCACTAGGTCTGTAGGTGATACTACAATGATACATCTAATGCCTCGCAACAAGAGTGATGTAATAGTCACATCTGAACTCTCTCTCTGTAACCTGTTCAATGGAGTGAATCAGCACAAACTAACAGTGGTCTTTCCAATCCGCCATTACTGGTCTGTTGGTTGGCTAGGTATGACACTGAACAGTGTGTGTGTGGTTAGCGTGCGCAAAATAATTCAGAATCCACTCAGTTTCACAACGTCTCAGTCGATTTCCAGCTGCAGCAAGACGTAAGCGAGCGGAGCACGGTTCGTAACAGTATGTTTGATCACTGAAGTAAAACCGGGGTCAAAGTGCAAGGGAATGTAGACTCAGGTGTTAACTAAGTAGGCAGCATTTGGAGCAACATTAACTAACTTCACTGATCCACATGAGCATTGATTGCATGTTGTAGGTGATGAAATGCAACGAAGTTCGCCAGGCAACAAATCGAATCGTCTGTTTGTTTTGTACATGCGATTTACAATGTTCTAAACATTTTTCATTTCGTTCGAAAAACGAAACGAACATTCCTTATATGCGATCGACCAGGTGGTTTAATATTCTACTATGACTATTCCGTCTGTCATGCATGAGCGCCGTTTCTGTTCGGTCGTGTGTTGTTATCGTCTACAGTTGTTGTGAATGTCAGGTTGATGTTTCTTGCTAACCGATGTATACATTTAATATAGCATTCAGAATCTGTCAAGATGAACCACATGCATGGAAACATTTCCCTATTCAGAAGCCTAGGTTTGAACATGTATGCGTGATACTCAATACATGCTTAGGCTGTAGTGATTTAGAAAACTGACGTCAGCACTTGATATATTATAACCCCATTAGTACAGCCGAGGAATATGTCGTCAAATGGTCAACCATCCGCAGCCATATTTTCAAAGGAGGTATATTATTTCTTCTACCCTCGAAAGTAACGCCAAATGAGATATACTCTATATATATCGGATTCAATGGAGTTGCCATTTCTCGTAAATAAATCCTGTCCGAGGTAAGTTAGATATCTGAAAGACAGCTTGGTGACTGCGACTGAAGTCGTTTCAAACATGGCACCAGCCGTTTATCTAGGATCGGGCAATTTTTCAAGAGTCTCATGATCGCAGTAAAGCTTATTTTCGAGAAAGCTCGAACTTGTTCAAAAATGAGTATAAAAACACCGGTTGCACGATTTATCTCATAGCAGTTTCAAAAGTTAACGTCACGAAAATTAGTGTGGGCATGGAGTCCCACACGTTAGCACGATCAAGTACCGTCCGCAGAAAAGGATCAGCACACGCAGACAGAGGTGGATCGAACAGAATATTAGGCCATCGATCAATGCTATGTCAACCACTGCCACCACCACTGCAATCTGGTCTCACAAGCACTCCGTCACCCACTGCACGCTCACGACTGCTGACCCAATGTCAACCCGATACGACTACTGAGCTCGCGCCTTCATCGGTATGCTAAAGTGACTGACAGTAGAATCCATGGATTCATCTTGTGCAATAATACAAACTGTTTATCTCCCTTTCACTCCACTATTAGAGCCTGCACATCACTATGTGACTGGCATATTAGAGCACTGTCTGAAAATACAACGATCTGTAATAAATACTCGTCAGAGTGCGGCAAATATCCATCGTGGTAAACCACTACGAGGTAGCATCCTATCCTCACTATTTACATTTTTCACATGAAACAATAACATTGTGCTCATTTCTTCGTAGATGTGGGTTTCTCGTCCATTTTCGCTCGCACTGCGGACCGATATCTGAAACGGAGATTGATTTTGTGTAATATTCCTAGAACAGAACTCCACGGAAGTCAACATATTCGTTTCTAAGACTCCCCTCAATGAATCGGTAAGACTGGGTATTACTTATGGGCAACTTGCGATTCAGCTTGAGACTTCAATTCAAATATTGTTTCAACATTTATGTTATCATTGCCACCCCGTATGAACACCCATAACATGCTCAGATAACCGAGAGGTAAACGCATTATTAATTATTCATGTATATTTCTCAACGCATTCGTGAGAGACACGCTCGGATGTGCGCGATCATGAGATAATTACAGGCGTTACAAATCAACAAATGGTTACATTATAAGACAAACATGAAGTCTGCTGACAAAAAAGCATAATCAGAGAGAAATGGGTTGCGGTTTACGAAAGTTTGACACACACCAGCCAAAACAATAGTTCGCTTGTTCCACAGATTCAGTTCAAAAGATGAGATGTTACACTAATTTTTCTTATACAAGGTTATGTAGGGGACGATGTTTCAAATATTTCAAGGTCATGCCGGGAAATACGTGTGTAACGCGCACGGATTGAATTAGAAGTGGTAATTATTACATGGCCGCTTTGTTCACCTTTCAGATCGCTACGTCAACGTCGTGCACGAAGACCCCGAAGCAACGGACAGTCAAACAAGCAAGGAGGACAATTGCACCTAAATGTAACTCTGTCATACCCTTGTACCTTATCCTTTTTGATTACTCTAGTACCGCTGCGTGTTGCGTAATACATCTTTGGATACAATATCTACCTGCTCTTCTGATTGTATGTTACAAATTGGCGACCCTGCCAGGATACGAAATGTCGAAATCCACGAAGAAACCCGAAGAAGATCAGCGTCCCACCACTCCTTCCAACTCCGGAGATTTCGGCCATGTCATGCAGACACTGACAAGCATCTTGGATAAGTTATCGACGAAACCCGCAACAGCGGGGCTGCAACTGTCGATCCCACATCCTGACAAGTTCACCATGGGGGCCACTATCCACGTTGGGAAGCTCAAGTTCAAGCCTATCTTCGGAACTTCCCAGCGGAGTTCCATAACAATCTGATTCTAAATTTGTTGAACGGGGAGGCCTTCGATATTGTCGTTGAGGCGAAAATCCTGGACACCCCGTGTCAGATGAGACGTTCACGGAATTACGGCGGCTGTTGGACGCCCCTTTGCACCCGACGGTCTACCGACAACAGTTCCATGCCCGCAGACAGCTCGAGGGCGAGAACGTCCGGTCGTTTGTCCGTGAATTGCGGCGCCTGGCCGAACGAGGCTACGAGAAAGAGCCCCCAGCGGAACTCCAGAAACGAATTCTTGAACAGCTAGTGGAGGGAGTCCTGCCAACAAACATAAAAAGAGAGTTCCTGCTCCACCCTCCTGGCGATCTTGACGCCGCGGTGCGGTTAGCAGAGAACCTCGAAAAGGTCGAAGCAGCCGTCAGCCGATCTACACAATATTGCGTCGCAGCACGGGCGACCATCCAGAGGGACAGCTCCCCGGTGTATAGAAGGAGTTCAGACTGGTCTCGGGAACCCAGTTATTCGCGGTACGGAGACCGCGAACGACGACCCT
>LOND01000250.1:118824-137960 GCA_014220965.1 Paragonimus kellicotti
CACATCCATTACTGATTGCCCACCCTCCATCCTCCTCTTAGTGCGGGTGACGACCTGGAACGCCATTAATACGATGACAACCTGCATATAGGCAAGGCGAAACTATTTCTTTTTACTGACCAGTAAGATATTCAATCTCTCTAAACCAGGTCCAACTCCTGTGATTCCAATATCCCACCTTACCTCACCGACTCCATCTTAACATATCTCATCAAGATATCAGACGCAGGCGACATTCGATAGGCCAGCAAAGGACAGAATATCAATAAAAAAACACCAAGTAACACAACCAGAGTCACCATGGCAGGATGACTTTTCTATCTAAATGTCTATAATGACTGAATATGACATTTCATACGAAAGCCATTCAGTCTGTTGCTCTTGAGTGCACGGTCATTGACCGGAAATATGCACACATGTAGACCTTATCCTCTCAAGTGGTTCTCATATTATTTTGGTCATTGGAGAACAGTTTTTCTCTCAAACTGCAGGCACAAAACATGGGTTATCACGTGTTCCTCAGACATTGCTGCGTTGAATTTGAAGAGAATTTTTATCTCAACTGGAAGAGAAACGCACCACGAACATAATCGATGAGCGTTGTCATTAGATGACTGATGACATTTTTTCAGCTGTTAGTCTGTTTGTTCAGTTGAGTCACCCCTAGGATGCATCAACACATCGCCTAACGTCGCCTTTAACGACGATCAATCTTAATAACGGACACCATTATGTATCAATACTACCTGCACAGTACGATTTCAGTGGTGGAGGTTTTTACATGGTTGAGCTTCCTTGGACTTCACTCAAAGTCACATCACTGCAGACTGAGTTCCTTCACGCATCCAACTAAATGAATGGCGCCAACCTGTTTTTTCACCCACTAGGCTAAACCATGTTTCATATAACACACGCAACAGCAAGTACTCCCTTTGCTACTGTGTCCGTCTTAGAGCAATTTCCAGAAAGTGATCAAAACGTGGCCGAAATCATGTGTGAACTCAACACCGACAGAAAATCGACCGCTACATGCTATCATCAAATTAAGTTGATCGACGTGAACACTTTTCCATTCATCTTAGTTCTTTGAAATACAGCGCATACTTTTTAATCCCTGATTTTTCGACCAAATTATATGATGAACGCTCCAGGTTTTGCACGGACCTCTTAACACCACAATAATCAACTCGTTGCGGGACATATGATGAATGCAGAATTCTCACGTCGAGAGAGAAAAGTGAACTGAGTAACCTCAAATCTCAGCGCCGATGAACGCACATTTATCTTATTTTGTAGGTGTATTTGCTAACCACTGTAGAGTATAAAAATGAATTACTCCATTTGAGCCAGGAAAAGTTGGCCGTTAACAGCAAACAGATGAGAATGCATGCAATTTGTCACCAGGATTATTGGAGGGGTCCCCGATGTGTGGTTGTACTGCGATTGTTATGCTTAGTTGCTGCGACGGCCCATTTTCGTGGCCGTCGGCGAAACACCACCATCAGTGGTTGAGTCATCGACCCTACGGAACGTTTGACTCGCATTTTCGGCATCGCAAACTGCGGCCTCTGTGATTTTGTCAGTTTCTGGCGAGTCCTCGTCTACGGCTGCGGCGTCCGCACTTACTTCCATCAGTACAAGTACCCCATTGAACAATGTGGTAGCGGGAGCCATAACTTTAGTGGCCATCTGTAGCTGGCAGCCCGCCATGATTCTGGCCTTAGTTCTAGCCTGCTTGTCACACATCCCTCTCTTTCGCAGAAGGCGATCAAGAGACATGTCCTCGAGCTTATCGTTGGCGTATTTTGATGTCAAAGTTTTTCACGAGTACTGCTTCGGAACTGAGAACGGCAAGTGAAGTTACCGAAAAGCCAAGTCACGATTTAGCTGATGTGGCGCACGACCTGTTCGCGAAGACGAGGTTTGTGACTTTCGGAATGAAACTATTCGAAATAGACGGTGGGTTTTTAAAATCCACAATACGGACAACGTAAAACGCTGGTAACACGATACTTAACACGTTGCAACGTTATTTGATGACGATCAGCTTTGAGCGTGTCATTTTGGATGCACAGAGCACTAAAACAGCGAGAGGATGAGTAGAAAATGATAGCTGGGAAACCTGTGTTGATTTTCGACTCACCCAAACGGAGTATCTTCACAGTTCGGTTCTCGAGTAGTGCAATCAGCTATCGTTGCACTGCCTCACACATCTACGGACTGTCGTAGATACCATTAAAATGAATCGCGACGCCATGTACACTGGGTAAGCTAATCTTCAGTCCCTCGTGTTGGGCCAACCACTCACTTTAATCCGCAAAGTTGATGGGTTTAGTTGCGCGTGGGACAACTATCTTTCCGGGTAAACGTTAGGGACACCGATAGACAAACTGGGTGGGGTTGGCATGCAGGTCGACCTTCAGCGTGTTCCGGATACCTAACAAGATTAATGGCAGAACCTCGTGCCACGAAGGGTTGTTGCTAGCGGATAGAGAACTTTTCAATTGTCGATGGAAACGTTCAACTAACCCGTTGGCTGCCGGGTGGCAAGGTGTTGTGCCAATTTCACTACAGCCTAGTGTGTTAAGAAGCGACGTGAAGGCTGAGTGGGAATGAGACCCGCGATCGGTGGTCACTACAGCGGGCAACCAAACTGGGCAACCCAACGTTCCAAGAATGCCCGTGCGACGGTTTCCGACGAGCAATTCGGAATTGGTATAGCTTCTGGCCAACGTGTAAATCTGTCTACACATGTCAAGATATACGTACACCCATTCGAGGGTGGCAAAGGTCCGACCAGGTCAACATGTACATGGTAGAAACGCTCATCGGGAGCTGCAAAACTCCCCACTGGAGCACGCGTGTGAGCGTCGGTGACTGGGTTCGCAATACCTGAAATGTGACGGATATCGGTCGTGAACTGAGCGATATAATCCAAGTGTCGGGTCTCTCTGGGGGAGTACCTGTCGGTTGTCGAGCGTAAGGCATACGTTAGCGGCTTATGGTCTGTGAAGATGATAAAATCCCTGCCTTCAAGGACATGTCGAAAATGGCGGATGCTGAGATATACCGCTAATAGTTTTTTTCCGAAAGCACTATACCGCGACTGGTTGGTTGTAAACGAACGGATAAAAATGCTAGTGGCCACCAGTTGTCACTGAGTTGCTGTTGCGAAACCGCTTCTACAGCCACGTGTAATGCATCCCCAGTTAGCGCTAAATGAAGGATGATAATGTGACGGCGATGCTATATTGGCCACACCTGTTTTCAAACTGGTGAACGCTAGTTTTGCGGCTGCTGTAATCAAAAATGATCGAACCTTCCCCCTGAACAGGTCGGTTAGCGGTTGCGCCGAATAAGCAAAACTAGGGATGGAAGGGCGATGAAAGTTTACTAGAGCAATTGAAACGGCGAAGCTGGTTGAACGATGTCAGTTCCGGATAATTTACTATTGCTTGCACTTTCTGGGGGAGAAGTTCGATCCAGCTCGTGGATATAGTGTCGGGACATCGCAAACGAGTACTTAGCTGGCCACCACATGATGCGACAAACGAGCAAACAATGAACGCAAGTGCGCGCAATGTCCGTTCCTGTAATGAGCTAGAGACTAAGATATCTTCCAAGTACGGATAATCACCATCCAGTCGCCGACACACGTCGTGAATAAAACGTTGGAATGTCTGAGCGTCACCTAAACGTTGATTGTGAGGCTTGGCTAATGGTTAAAATCTAGAGGATGGAAACTGTCTTGGCTTCAGGGAACATCAGCACACTCTTCAAGCTTGTCCGTGCTACTGGTTTCAGAGGACCATCTCACTGAAGCTATCAGCAAAGCAGATGGCACATTCGTCCAAAATAACTACAGAAGGTTACAGCGGTAAGCTGAACACTTTAACAGTCAATTTGGCTGACCACCTGCTTTTAATATGTCGCCGCCACAAACTTGTAATGTATCACTGTGGTCGGTTGACTTTAGCCCCATCCACTGAGACAAAGGTCCGCAATTGCATTTGGCTCTTAAACGTGGTAGGGCTGCTTGCTCAGATGACCTCATGCCGGCACTTTTCAATAAGGATGAGAAGCTGTTTGTGGAGGCTTTGACGCGGTTGCTTCAACTTGCGTGGAAAACGGAGAACATTCCTCCGGGCTGGGCTCACATAGACAACAGCTTTCATATTCAAGAATGGAGCTCGGAGCAATTGCGAAAACCACGAACGAATTAACTCAACCCTAGTCATCACTAGAGCTCCGGCATCCATTGTATTTCGCAGACGCGTTGCAGCTCGAGAAGGCGAACATGAGGAGAGAACAAGCAAGGTTTCGCCCTGGCAAAGGTTGTATTGATCAAATGTTTATTGTTCGCTAAATTCTTGAGCAGCCTCACGTGTACCATCGGTCGAAAGTTGCCGTATTTCTCAACTTAAGAGTCGCTTGAACGCAGGGTTGTGCCGACCAAGTATGTGAACCTACTGTCCGCGGTTTATTCCCATGCTGCAGCTCAGATTGGGTTTACGGTTGACTGTCTGACAGTTTCAGCACCAGAAGCGGCGTTCGTCGAGGTTGTCCAGTTTCATCATTTTTTTCAAATTTGTCATACAGGAAATAATGAAGGGCTGTCTCCGACATACGAGATGCCCGCGTAGACCTCCTACCTGGTGAAAGACTGATTACTGCTGATAATACTGATGACAAGATGTTGCCGTTTGACAAATTTCAAGCAACACAAGCAACGCTAAACACTATTTTTCGTTCTGCTAAATGCCTCGGAATGCTTTATTCAACCTGAAAATGCGAAGTGCTCCTGCAAGATTGCTGTGATTACGTAGATTTAATGTTAGATAATGAAGCCATGGAGGTTGTTGACCGGTTTGTATACCTGGGAAGCTGCATCAGCGGCGTCGGAGGTGTAGGGAATGAAATAGAAGCGCGTATTTCCAAGGCTAGGGCGGTGTTCGCTAATCTGAGACACCTATGGCGACAGAGAGGTACTTTCTCTGAAGCGAAACGGTCGGGTATATCGGACAACAGTGAGTGCTGTGTTACGTTGCGGTGGCGAAAACTGGCCGCTCAAGGAAGGGGACGTAACCATCTTCAAATATGTGAACATCGATGTCTGCGTTCAACCGCTCGCGTTGAGGCGGCACTAGTGGGTAAGCAATGAGTAGGTTAGAAGCGAGTGGTTGGAAATATTTGTCAAGCGAGTTCCTCTGTTCAGTTCCTACATTTGCACAGACTAAGATGATTTGTTCATGCACTGAGGATGCTAGTTGGTCGTAAGTAACCTCGCGACTCGCAGGGTCGGTGGCTAGAGACTTTAGGTGAGATGTCCGGTTAATCGTGCTCAGTGGTGTGAATGTTATCGTGGTTTGACCGAGCTGTTTGTGAAAAGTTGGTGGACTTGAGTTTTGGGAGCAATGAAGGACGAAAGGAAATTTTCTCGTTGATGATATATTACAATCACCTATGGGGCGCCTTTTCGGTTGTGAGTTGTGGGCGATTTTATGCCGAAGTTTCGAGTATAAACGTGAGAAATTTCCGTAGTTGTGTCCCCTCACTTACTCTTGACCAGAGTTTGCATTCTTGAAAAATGTATGGCAGTTACGTTTCGTGTAGAATCACTGATGTATTGCTGTCGGTGACGAGGATGACGACCGCGAAGATGATAGTGGTGATGACCGAAGCAACGAAGTATCTGTGAAAGTTACGGGTGCGAGATATCTATTCAAAATGGCATGCAGCGCCAAACATGCTGCAAGCAGTACTGTAGTGGACAAGTGGGTATGCATAAGACCCTCATCCACTAAAAATTTGAAACACTTTTCCTGGAGAGCAATCGATAACCTAGTCTCAACAGGCATCGAACTGGAGAACGCAGTAGTTTTAGAAGCAAACCGTATATTTCCAGCAATGTTTGGAAATATGACCAGTAGTTAACTCTAACCCAGTCTGGTACCAAGGGCAACAAACAAGGAAGGAAGAAGAGAAGCGCGGGTGAGCTACAGCCCATTGAACGGTGCTCAGAAGTGCAGTAATCGATAAGTGCGTTAAACACTCGAGTGCGTTAAACAATGCTTGAGGAGATTCGGGTTGAACAAGTCGTGAGGGAGAGGACAAGCGTTCACCGCGTGCAATTATTCGCACGACTTGAGGAAAGTGGCACTGAGTTCATATCAGGCCTCCTATAGCAGGCGTACACAGAATCATGCGTACAGAACAAACAAGCGTAGAAACACGGTTGCAGCCGGGATCCTTAGAGAAGCCACACGATCGCTGGTCACTACACAAGCCTCCTCCAGAAGGGTGGCGGTAGGCAACCTTCGATCATGCAACCGGAGGTATCGACGTGTGGGCCACCCCCTTGTGGTTTCGTTCATGGCACTCCCGATGCCATAAATGAATACACAAAAGACCTAACACCGCAAGGTTCTCCTCCTTACGCTACTGCGCCAGTCTAGGGTGGAACTAACCCATGTGTAAATAGTGTGAACTGCCGAGCTCAGTGTACAGACTGGTGAATGTGGCAGTGCAGCTGAGGAAGTTGCGTACTTCCGAGGTCGTCCAGTCATTACATGTCAGACTGTCGACGATGACCTGCGTTCGCATGAGTGATGACCGTGGTGTGGCGAGCCTCACGTGAGAAGGAGACAGTCGAGGGCTACACCGTTGATAATGCGTGCTGAGGCCTATCTTAGTAGCACACTGAGTCGGTCGACCATCTATTGAGTGACTTTTCAGTGTCTCACGTTAGTCACCCAAGGTTTTTTCTATTACACCCATTGTGACATGACTGTCTGCTGCTTGCTCAATGATAAATCGAATAATGTCTGCTCACATTAATAAAAGCCTGTTTGCCTGTTGAAAATATTTGTTTTATCGCGTCAGCAGGCGGTAAAACATGACGCGTGACTCTCTGTTTGTAGGACCACCTTGACCACCTTGACTTGTGTGAAAAAGCTTCCTGGTTGCTCTTTTTCGAATATCCACCGTCTCATCAAGCTAGCGCATGAGGAATGTTGCTGGCATATTCTCGGAGAGGAAGTAGCTGTAACCAGTAGTAGCAATCTGTCAGTGGATGATGTTTCATCGTATAACACTGGTGATTTTGTATTTCGGAACTTCATTGCTCCGTTGCAGAGGACGACGCTTCTGACAAACACGCATATGGTCGAAGATTCCCGGAGCAGTTAAGTTATGCCCTCCACGTCCAATAGCTGCATTGTCGCCTCTGCAGAGCTTGCTACGCAGAAATGTAAGAAAAATGATGACAATATTAATGAAGGTAAGGCACACTGTCATACATTCAACCTACTAATCAGATCACTCATTAACAAGTATTAGCCGAGTCCACAGAACAGCAACAACGACCGCGTTGGAATTGGCCACCGAGGCGACCTTATCGCTGAGAGCGACCAGCATTATGCTCGCAAGTTCAAGGAGTTGTTGCCCGAATTGCCGATGGATGCCCGAACACTACTGGGAACACCACGTGTGAGTAAATCGGGTAGTTGGGGAAGGTGAATATGTGCATTTTAGTGTGGAGGAGTGTATTGAACAGGCTGTTCGAGGACGGTGGGATGAACAGTTGAAGTGCGTTCATATGTCGCTGCACATTGATGGAATGACATTGTTCATGAGCTCTCGTAAACAGCTGTGGCCCATCTTAGCAAGAATGACTGTACTGAGAACGCCATTGTTTGTTATCGGAATATTTTGCGGCTAAGACAAACCTGGAATGTGCACGACTACCTGGCTGATGTCTTCGCTACTCTGGACAATGTTTTGAGAGGAGGGGTTATGCTGTCCAACTACAATGTCCACGTGAATGTCATGCTAGATTGTATTATTGGTGATGCGCCCGCCAGGGCATTTTTCCGGCAAGTTAAGAACCACACCGGATACTATGCTTGTGAGAAGGGCATTGCTTGCGGTGTGGACGTGGACAGAAATATGGTGTACCCGAACGTTAAGTACAAGTTGAGAAATGATGCTGATTTTAGGTGTAGAAGACAGTCGGAACACCACATAGGTGATTCACCTTTTGAATCGCTGAACATAGATATGATCGCATGTTTCCCTTTGGATTACATGCACATGGTTTGTTTGGGATTCACGAAGAGAATCGTCGCACTTCGCAGATATGAACCGCTTCAATTGGATCCTCGTAGGAGTGCGTCAGTTGCAATTTGCGTTCTGTTATTGTTTCCAGCACCCACAACAGATGTATGCAACTGCCGTAAATCGGCTTCGGCGGCCGTTTCTTCTAAGGCACTTCCCGCGAGTAGTGATGGTCAATATAATGCTCTCTGAATACCTCCGTTATAGATTATGGTCCGCGCATCATACGTAATACCGCCAGTAGGGCCTGGACGCGCCATTGTGACATGAGCCCTGGCGAATCCACATAATGGAATTGCATATCTGATGGGAATGAGCTCACACATTTTTCCTCTTCCATCACCTTCATCATTGTTCTTCTCCGGGATTTGTGGCTGCTTCCCTGTTTAATATGTGAACAAACCGGTATGATCAACCTACACTTGGAAGCTTTGGAGATATATCCATGGTTATTGTATCACTGCTGGAAAGGCGAGTTATTCAATGTGTGCAATTCCACTTCTCTTGTGTATCGAAGTGAAGTGCAGCGAAATGTTGCTACCTTTGATATGAAGTACTTGCGCTTACTTGCGGTGACCATTATCACAGTTGCTAACTTCAGATCGTCCGACTTTGGCTGCAAGTGATTTTGTGCATACCTGTAATGTTCACTTCCAAGAAATCTAGGAACGGCGGCTCTTATCCGGATGGCCACTGGGACAGTCTTATCAGGGGATAGGTAATCTCATGGTCAGTGTAGACATCTTTCCGAATACAATGGTTGCAGCTGTTGTATCCAGTGTGCTCTGGCTTTTTGCCCTAAAATGTTGCTCTAGTGAGTCGCAAACAATGCTAATGCTGCTCAAGTTTATTTTAAGGCTCACGTTTACTGAGAGCAGCGCCGTGTGATGGCAGATTAGACAGTTAAGTGGCCTAAGTTGACAAACGTCCGTTCACACAAAAAGACTTGTTGCAACCAGCAAATAAGCTGGCCAGGAACAGGGTGCTGGTTACCGGCCTAGTTAATTCACAAACTACGTGCCATAACTGCTTTTTCGACGACTTGATAGGTACAAGACCATCAGTATGCAACTGGATGACAACTTCATAAATTAATCAGCGATACTACAATTGGCAAGCGCATCACGGCAGGTTTGCAAAACGAAGTGAGTAGCTCCCCACCAGGTACTAACCTTCGAAGGACATTCACGAGAAAATGACATACGGACAAACGCCAACTTCGCCCGGAACAATATCGAAAAAGCCAATTATCGGGACATCACACTAGTTTTTGTAGCACTTCTCACTTGTGGTGTGCCGGTTTCGGTTTGTCTTACTTGTTCCCACCTAGATTATAAGAAGAACCAGTGTAGTGCTAAAATTTCGAACTTTTTGAAAATTCGCCTTTGAGTCAAAGTGGTACCAGTCGTACCCTCTGCGTACAACTCCCGTGTATTCCCAAAGACAGCTTCCATTTTGGACACATAGTCAGCTCTGTACACAAAAGTCATATCATAGGTGACTAACACAACTGAGGTCAGTCGAACATTTCAGGACGTTTCGATTCGAACACAGCCCTTATCGAATATACCACTGCTACTAACATCTAACAATGTTGCATGGATTGCTTACAATCACGATCTATCGAAATGTTCCACCCTAATAAGCAGGTTACCAGTTCACTTGCAGTCACAGTGAATTCTTCGTGGACACGACAATTCGCTTCCTACAACCCAGATTGACTGAACGTAGTTTCTAGTGATTGATGCGCGTGAAAGTTCGACGGGCTACGACAAAAGGACGTGAGAACGAAAATCCCACCTCGTGTAGTACGCAGTCAACCAGGGAGATAGTTCGCGTTGTTGAACCAGCCAACTCGTTTCACCTAGTATTACGCGAGCGGCACACCGAATTGTTAGTGTTGATCAATGCAACGTTGCTAATTATTCGCCGTCCGGTTCTATGTAGGTCTGGACATTGACTCATCCGTTACGTTCATCGTAGAACTGATGAAAGTCTTCATTTCGAAGAGATATATTATTGCCAACAAGGAGGAGAATCTACGTGTGTCCGAGTGTATCGCTCATTTAGGCCTGGATTGCAGTTCCCTTTACTTAACTTCCAGACGACCACACCTATCAAAGATTTCAGTTCTCTGGTAAGCGTGGCGTTCTGCAATTCGCATAGTGTGGTCAATGCACACTTATGGTGGTCATTTGTCAATCTCCCTTAAACAATACGTCCGATAATGACGTGCATGCTGTAACTCAAACCATTACTGAAAATGGCAAAACCTTTACTCATCTTATCATGAGTGCCTACGAGCCACTCAGGGTAAACTGGCCATCAGTGCCTCGTCCGGAGCGTGAAGGTGGATGCTCGGTTTCTATTGGCACTAGTGAGACGGAAAGTGCGCCATCGACCTCATATTATGCACGTCCGCATGATCATAATTGGAGTCTCAAATGCTCCTGCTTGTCAGGCACGACCAAATTATCTAACGTAAACGCTCGACCACGTTCGCTTGTGAGTAATGCTAAGGTTGTCCGATCGTCTCGACAGAAGATCAGAATATTCCCTTTTATTCCCGAATGTTAATTCCGCGTACGGAGTTACCTGCGCGGTTCTAATCATCCGATCTTATCAAACCTGCTAGGACGCATCTCGAAAATATTATGAGTATCCGAGAATCTGGTCAATTTCAAATTGAGCATCACCCACAATTGATCGCAGTTTTATTTTATACAATCAACACTTTTTCGGAACACAGAAGCGCAACATCCCAGTTTCACTCTCATTAGAGCTCGTCAGAAAAGCATATCCTTGTCCACTGCCGGGACTTGAACTCAAGCCTTGCTATTCATGAGGCAACCGTGTTTACCACTGCGCCATTGACCTCACATTAGGCACGACCGAATTATATGTAAACGCTCAACCACTTTCGCTCTTGATTGGTGCTCAGGTTTAGCGATCTTGTCGGATATAGACTCAGATACTCTCTGTTAACTGTCACCCATTCTTGTACCAGTCAACTCGTTTCACCTAGTATTACGCGAGCGGCACACCGAATTGTTAGTGTTGATCAATGCAACGTTGCTAATTATTCGCCGTCCGGTTCTATGTAGGTCTGGACATTTACTCATCCGTTATGTTCATCGTAGAACTGATGAAAGTCTTCATTTCGAAGAGATATATTATTGCCAACAAGGAGGAGAAACTACGTGTATCCGAGTGTATCGCTCATTTAGGCCTGGATTGCAGTTCCATTTACTTAACTTCCAGACGACCACACCTATCAAAGATTTCAGTTCTCTGGTAAGCGTGGCGTTCTGCAATTCGCATAGTGTGGTCAATGCACACTTATGGTGGTCATTTGTCAATCTCCCTTAAACAATACGTCCGATAATGACGTGCATGCTGTAACTCAAACCATTACTGAAAATGGCAAAGCTTTACTCATCTTATCATGAGTGCCTACGAGCCACTCAAGGTACACCGGCCATCAGTGCCTCGTTTGGAGCGTGAAGGTGGATGCTCGGTTTTTTTGTTGGTACTAGTAAGACAGAAAATGCAAACGCAGCACGTCAACGTCAACTGTGACATCGTTCCGGCCGCATTTTCTTCCTACTCAGCCTAACTGTTTTTAATAAGGCTTAGCTGGTGGACATAATGACAATCACACCAAAACCTTGGACAGGGTGATGAGTCCTCGCTTGCCTTCCGTTTCATCTGCTATTGTTTGCGAAACCACTAAGAATGTTCCACAGGTTCGAAATGTCAATGAATGTGACTTTGCCGGCCTGATGAGCCATCGGGCTCATCCCTCTTGAACGTGGTTCTGTGTACCAGAACTATCATGCATTCCAAAATACAATCCGAAAGACGGACGAATTCAATCGTACCGATCAAACTGTGAACATGCGCTTCCTGCTCACCAGGTCGACGCGGAATATACCGTCTCTCTGAAGACAGTTCCTACTTATTCCCGAGGCATGAACTTACAGGAAACTAGAACGACCTAAGCTCCCTCAACACTGTTGAAGATAGATACGAGCAGGAAGTCCGTGGATACAACGAACTCGAACAATGAAAAATTCCATTCGGCGCGAATAAAACTGTTCATCGAGCCCAATGTGTTGACTAAGGGAAAACGAGTCTATATCTATTCTTTCTGTGACTGTAATGGAGGGGACTCTATCTGACTACTTAGCTTTTGCCGATATTCGGGGAGAGCTATGACTTGGTGCGCATTTTAGTACAGGCGGAGTGACATCTCTGTTTGCTTCCATAGAACTCCAGGTAACACTTCATCACTACTAAATCATCCGCACTGGCTATTGAAAACTCACTATTCAAACGGTAAATCAGTCAGTGCGATAGGGCCACACAAGTGTACCGTTAGATCATCGAAGAAACGTCAGTTGATCTAACAAAACCCCTTCAAACGCAGTTTGCAATCTGTTTCCCTTTGCTCACTCCGGACAGAAAACGGTCGACGGCAGGTCATCCATAATAGTGGTTGAGCCTGACATTATCATGTAATTGGTTCTGCAAACAGTACATATGAGACAGTGTGAACGGGGGTAATATTTCACGCTCTATCATTAACACCCGACCTGCTGTCCAGTTTATTGCTCTCTCACCATGTTCGAGTGTAACTTGTTACTTTCACGCCGCTCGATTCCCATTTATCTGACGATCAGTGACCCACTTTGATATCCATCATTTTTTCGACGTCAACATTGATTCTCACTTGTACCATTTCAGCTACGACAATTCGATCTTCGCATCATGGATACTCATGATTGTGAAGATTGTTGGTTTGTTTGTGTCAGCTTCGAACTCCACTGCTGGTTATCACTATGCTTTCCAAGTTCTCGCCTGTGCATGTCCCCCATCTATGGTCCGGAGACGTAATTCCCGGAGCTTCATGCTTGTCAGACCACGAATTATCACTGTGGCCTGATGTTGACGGTAGTTTAACGTCGAACGACCGCACTGCTGCTCAAAGGTATACTGTTAACCCCGTTTATAATTTATGTTTAGAACACCAATTACAAGCCCCGTGCTGAAGGGGTGTGCAATTATGGAAATTTCACGTTGACTTTCGTAGACTCATCGTGTGAAGGGGATGCTAGGGATTCTGTCCGGAGGTAATTTCGCTTATGACGGAACGTTCATGTCGACTGTGGTGGACGGATGGAACTCCTTCCACGAACCATTCCTCACGAACAATGTATCAGAGCGATGGGTAAGTCCTGACATATCTGACGTCTTCAGGGTGGTATGCAACCCCGTTGTTAATGCACCATTTTGGACATAATGTACACCAAAGCCTCGCTCCACAAAATCGCTTTCATTTGACAAATTATTTAGGTATCTAATTGGGTCATGTAAGAACCGGAGGCACAAATCGCTCAGCGAGCAGGGTGAGTAATGTTGAGGTTGAAGACAACTTAGCTGCAAACAGCTAAACCAGACTGATGGACAACAGGCATTTTGAGCGAAATGGCAGGAAGAGAAACTGAAGTATGAAAACCTCAACGTAAAAGAGAGTTCTGGAACCCAGCATATATATCTGGTATTGAGCTCGGTAGGGAGCGTGATCTTAACGGAGAACCTCTCCTCATCTTCTCCGATCGCACGGGCGCACAGGTGCATTCGCCTGAAAGTTAGTGAAGATCACAGAGCGTTCCACCCAGAAAGTAAAACTGAGTCAGTCATTGGGGTGTCTACAATGGGGTATGAAAATTTTGATTGATTATGTTCGTCGTTTGCAGCTGCATATGTCGGCCACACAAACTGTGTGAAAATGGGATACACCGCATTTCCACCTTCCGTGTAGATCCAAACAGCGAGCTGAGAATGAAAAGGTGCCAACAGATATTTCGAAAAATTATGTGAATGAATTAGAGTGAGCAGCAATATATACGAGAGAGGAAATTCGTATAGACATGACATTGAAAAGGTTCTCGATGACTGAAGAGTGCTAATAGATTTGAATTTTCTTTCAGATTTCCCATCACACAATTGACCACAACTGCCGCATTTCCGTAGATTTTTTAGTCGGCCCCTGCCGAAATGCACAAGCCACTGGACTCGAGTTTCGTTCTCATTTCAGCTCGTCAGTAGTGCATATCCTTGTCAATGTCGGGATTAGAACTCCGGACGTGACTCCGTCAATTGTCACCCGTGTTGCCACTGCGCCATTGACCTCACATTAGGCACGACCGAATCATCATATGTGAACGCTCAATCACTTTCGCTTGTGATAATGATCAGGTTGCTCATTCGCATTGAAAAAAGGTACAATCACTGTCTGTTGGCTACAAACGGTGACCATCCCGACTGGAACATATCGATTTAAATTAAAATCACAGAAGGCCTTGATATGTTCAGCGGTATTCAGATCACCCATGAGTAGTGTGGGAATTTTTTTCCCTCATACAGATTGAACACCCCCACAAACTACCGCAGCTGCCTCGTTTAAACAGATCGTCCAGCCGAGCACTCGAAGATTGCAGAAAAAATATATCCGAGCTTCGATATCACTAGTTTTCTCTCGCGGTACAATTGCTTGCCACAGGCATAACTAGAACATCGGTGATGCCTCTCTGAGCAGGCAACCGTGTTTACCACTGCGCCATTGACCTCACATTAGGCACGACCGAATTATCATATGTGAACGCTCAACCACTTTCGCTTGTGAGTAATGATCAGGTTGCCCGATCGTCTCGAGAGGAGACACAGTTACTGTCTGTTAACTCCAATCGATGACCCCTCGACTAGGACTTCTCTGCGGGTTGAAATCACACGAAGCTTTCTGTTCAGCGGTACTCTGATTACCGATGAGCATGAGGAGATTTTGTTCTTCCACATAGTTTGCGAATCACCCACGACTGACCGCAGCTATGGCATTCCGTAGTTTCTCAGTAGGCCCCATCCGAAACGCGGAATTACTAGGCTCGAGTTTCGCTCTGATTAGAGCTCGTCAGTAGTGCATATTCCTTGTCACTGCCGGGACTAGAACTCCGGCCTTGCTTCCATGAGCAGGCAACCGTGTTTACCACTGCGTCATTGACCTCACATTAGGCACGACCGAATTATCATATGTGAACGCTCAACCACTTTCGCTTGTGAGTAATGATCAGGTTGCCCGATCGTCTCGAGAGGAGACACAGTTACTGTCTGTTAACTTCAATTGATGACTTCTTGACTGGGACATCCGACAAAGTGGAAATCGAAGAAATCATCGACATGTGCAGCGGTATCTTGGTTAATGATGAGTAGTTAGAGATCATGTTATTTCACAGAGGTCGGAAATCACCCACAAATGACCGCAGGGGTGTCGTTACCATAGACTTCCCAATCAGCCATTTCCCGAGAAGTAAAAGCACTGGACTTGAGTTTCGCTATTATTAGAGCTCGCCGGTTGGGCGTATACTCGAGACTGGCGGAAATAATGTAACCGACGTACATCAATGTGTTAGCAATCGTCGTCACCACTGCGTCATTGACCTCATATTCGTTACAAATGGATTGGACGGCACAGAAATCACTGAATTGTTTAGCGGTATTTTGATCACTGATGTACAGTGGGCGGTTTCATTATTTCAGGTAGATTGAACATCACCCACAATTGATCGCAGCTGTCGCATTCCCATAGACATTCCAGTCGGCCCCTTCCGAAATGCACAAGCACTAGACTCGAGTTTCGCTCTCATTACAGTTTACCAGTAGTGCATATTTTTGCAACTGCATGGGATATCATCCTGGAATTATATCTGTCAGCTGCACAACGTGTTCACCACTGCGCCATTGACCTCACATCGGGAAATACCGCAATTACCATATGATCAAGCTCGACCAATTTCGCTTGTGAGTAACGGTCAGAATGCGCGAACGTGCCAGAAGAATCCAAAGATACTGTATTTGGAATTTATCGGTGGATCACAGGAAAGGATAATTCGCCAGGAGGAATCGATGGAATCATTGAATTGCACAGCGGAAATATCGCGAACGAATAATAAAACAAGAGGTATATCATCACACGAACATTGAAAATTCCCCACGAATAACGGGGGTCACGCCATCAACACGGAATAACTGGGCGACAAATAGTTTCGAGTTTCCACCTCAGTAAAGCTCGCGAGTAGTGCATATTCATGTCAACAGGGAAAATCGCACAACGACTGCCTTGCGAGTTCTGAGGCAACCGTGTTTACCACTGCGCCATTGACCTCACATTAGGCACGACCGAATTATCATATGTGAACGCTCAACCACTTTCGCTTGTGAGTAATGATCAGGTTGCCCGATCGTCTCGAGAAGACACAGTTACTGTCTGTTAACTCCAATCGATAACCCCGCGATTAGGACTTCCTAGGCAGGTCGAAATCTCCGATCTCATTAAACCTGCTAGGCGACGTGCCAGTCGTATCAGAGTGCGTTCGACGTCTTAGTAGGGTGACCAGTTCTGAACTGGAAGTTACCATTGACTGTCACGGCAACCGGGTAACCAGGAGATGTTAACTAACTTTCGAAGAATGCTCACATTGCGGTCGTCAATCGGACCTTGAGTATATACACGGTCTTTGACCGTCGCCTGAAGAGATCTGCCGTCAGCAATAGATAGACCATGCCATTAAAAGGTAGCGGAAGTTCTACAATATCGATACGGGGGTGCGCAAGTAAGAATGGGATCGTGCGATACTTGGCCCGACAAGTGGCGGTCAGTAAACAATCTAGACAATGCCATGCCCAGGTGCGAGGCTCTTCCAGCATCTCGAACTGGACGTACCGCTCAAGAATAAACTTGACCGTCGCTCTGACGCCGCGCTAGACGGTGGCAATAGGTGGGTCAAAACGGCACCACTGAATGAAGACTTTCAGTGATGATGTCGCGCAAGAATCTTTTCGGGTCCCCTAGGTACCGGTATTCCGGCAAGGACGCACTGATGAGTACCGACGAAGTGCGTGGTTAATATTTCTCACACACTGTGTGGCGGCGATAGCTGAAAATCGGATGGCCACATGAGAAACACGTGCTGACACGCTTGACTGAACATAACTCAAACAGTTGCTACTGCTCGGGACGTGTCATACATCTGTCGAAAATTGCGATGCAACGTCCCTGGGCGATCGGAACTATTAGGGGGGTGATATGGAACGGGTGTGTGATCGATGGTAATCGCAAACTGGCGACCTCTTGAGGTCATATAAAAAGTGCTGAACGGCCGATTAGATACCCGATAACTCACAACGGAACGTGCTACACCTGAATAATGCGAGTGAAGTACTTGTGGGGAAAACTTGGAGTGGTCTCCAGAGTTCATCGACCAACTGCTGGAGTTTGGCACTGACATCTATGTTGCATGTGTCTACCATCGTATTGTTAGTTACGTTCTGATCGAAATGATGCAATATCACTGCGGTAGCTAGCTTGTATTCGGCGAGGCCAAGGAAGATGACAGCTGCTTCTGACGACCACACGTTTGCGTTGGTACGGATATGGAGCATACCGGTTGAGGGCTGCACAAGCTGTGCGCAATGCGGGGCAAATCGGCGGTAGCAGTTAATCATACTTCCAAACAACGGACAGCAGCAAACGTTGTAGGACTGAAAAGGTTGCGAACAGCCCGTCGGTCGGCGGCGGAAAGCCGTGTAGCTTAACGGGATGCCTCAAAAAATCGAAGGCCGGCTGGCCAGAACCGTATTTATGCGCATTACCAGTGACGCTGTATGTTGCAAACTATTCGGAAAGAAGTCGCGAATGATTCTAGTGCTCTACTTCAGAAATGTCTGCCATCAGAAATGAGTCGGTATAGGGCTGGAGGAAGTCCAAACCTTTTGAGTTGTCTTCGATAAGTCATTGAAACGCTTGAACAAAACTTCGGAGATTGAACGGCTTGAAAATGCACACAGGCCGGACGGCATAATCTTCGCTCTTTTGGCGATGCCGGCGAAAGCAACTGGAATCCGGTGATGGGCGGTGACCAGATCGATGGTTGAGAACATAAGAGTTTCTTTGAGGCTAACTGTGACGTCCTGAGTATGTGAGACTAGGTACCTATTGCGTACCGTGCATTGTTGAGCGTGCGATAATTTTCACGTAGAGGCCAGTCACTTGGCTTTTTCGACATTGTATGAACAGGCAGAAACAACGGACTATCTGCTCGCAGAATTATTTTTAGTTTGAGCACACGTTCGAACTCAGCGAGAGCAGTTTTCGGCCTATCTGGGCTGAACGACGGTCGTAGATAAATGCCGGTATGTCCTGACGATGTGGTGCTGTAAAGCATCGGTAACTGGCGTTGACAGGATTATCTGGTTAAACGCGATAGAAAACTGTTCGACGAGTAGCGCGTAATCATTTGTAACAACTTGGTAATAAAAGGACAAATTGAAGCTGACGTGATCGAAGTCCCAATGACAAAAGGTTCGTCTTACGGACGGTTAGTCAACAGGGTTGTGCGTCGAGTAGTAGGTCGTGACGCCTGAAAATACCGTTGCCATGAATTGGCTTTCGAGAGTCTGCTACGAAGAAGGCGCACCGGAGAGTACGACGAAGGCCAGAGTTCAATGTAGCGGAACGCTGGCCATGAAAGATGGGAGACGCACATTCTGTTGCACGTAAGGTTGGCTGTACCTCAGTGATTCTTCGGCGAGGCTCCGTTAAAATCCAAGGGTATCCAGCCAAATGTTCACGGGTTCGATGGTTGGCGGCTCGAATCACTGGGATCCAGTCAGTCTGCCGAATTTCGATGTCAGCGGTTTTCTGCGTAATCTAAAGCTGATCATTGAAGACAATGGGAGTTACACAGAATACCGGGAACAGAGCGAACTAACTCCTCCAACGGAACAGAATGAACTATTAAGCTAACAATTCCTTAAGTAGGTGACCGCCTAATGAAACTCCGATACAGTACGTAGAACAGTAGCTAACTACCTCCAATGAGAATTCGTTTCAGTGTTTGACAACCTTTTAAAAGAAAAGCCGCTGCCTGAGAAAGGTCTGGCGTCAAGGCTCATGGAGTATTTTG
>LOND01000250.1:168746-200929 GCA_014220965.1 Paragonimus kellicotti
GCGACATCATAACCTGATGTACGCAGACCAGACGCCTCCGGGGTCTGAACTCGACGTGAAGAAGTCGAGCAGTGGAGCCACCTTTTTGCAAGATGAAAGGTTCTTGTTAGCCTCTAGCCTGCCAGGTTAATTGGGGGAATCGATGCGGTTAGAACGTATTTCATTTTGAATAGCAGCTCTGAATTCACACTCATAGATGAGCCGCTAGCTGAACGACTAGAGCTGCCAGCAAAGGGAGAGGAGAATAGTCCGGGGCAGGCGCTCAACCACACCGATACGGAGTAACAACTAGGAAGGTTTAGCAGCAGAACCTTGGGGGCGCCAGCAGGCGGGAATTCTTTTGTGTCGTTGTCAACGTTCATGAACCGAAAACTCACAGACGGGCAAACGCGGTCGTATGCAGCGAACATTTTGCAGGCAAGCACTCCATCGCATGATGTAGCTTGTGATCTTCGGATGGATTCCATAACTCGTGCAGCAGGCAGGCCGTGGTGATCTGAAGTTCACTGCACAGACACGTCCAGGAGAAGGCTACGGTTACGACCCTTCAAGCAACGTAAGGACCAGTATAAACCTGTCATCCCTAACCTGGACTCGTTCAAGCCGTCCACACTTGCGACTGGTACCACAATTACCAGAGACTGCAGGTGAAACGGTACTAGTGCGATGCCTCCTTGCGAATTCATGCTCGAATGTTCCCGTCTATGAAGTCTAAAATTGTGGACGGAAACCTTCGCGCGTAAAAAGATTGTGGTGTAGAGCTTGCAGTTTGCACAAAGTTGTCGAATTCGTTAATGGCGGTGGGCAGCCGACGTGATCCGGCCGTCGAAAACGATAAACAGGAGGGGTGAAGTTGGGCACGGGTAAATCACCGCATCGCCTGGCAAGATGCGGAGAATGAGGAAAAAATTGGGACGGCTTGGGAGTAGCTTTAAGGCGTTGGCGAGATTCATGCTCCGCAAAACCCATTCAGATTCATTCGGCTTCATTCCACGCTGAAACGGACTGCGGTATAACAAACAGCAGTCCTCTGTAAAATGCTTGGGCCAATGCACTCAACGATCCGGATGCTTCAGCAGGTGCTGTTCCCGTCGGCGAAGCGTTGGCGTCTGCTGGTGACGAAACGCCAGAGCGAAGCTGTTTGGAGAGCGTTTATCAGTCTGGCCACGAAATGCGGTGAACCACTGAAGGCTCACCCATTTCTTGCGAAATAGGCAGACTACGCACAATGCTAATCGTGTTCTGAATAACTGAATGCTCGAGTAAATAGAAACAGCCTCTGGGCTGAAGAAAAAATGGGCGTACGATGTGACGAAACTATTCTCCAGAGAGTCGCAACTTCTGGCCATGAAGAAGTTCGGCAATAGAAACGTGAAAATTGGTCATGGAGGCCACGCAAAGGCTGGACAAAATTACTGGCAAGGCATCCGTCGAACGAATGGCACCAACGGCGTCAAGTGCTGTCTCCAATTCTCGAAGAAGACGTCGGACGATTTTGTTTGCATCCGGTAAGTCAGTCGTAATGCACGTGCAGTCGTATCAGAGTGCGTTCAACGTCTCAGTAGGGTGTCCAGTTCTGAACTGGAAGTTTCCACTTGTCTGTCACGGCGGCCGGGTAACCAGGAGATGTTAACTAACTTTCGAAGAATGTTCACATTGCGGTCTCCGATCGTACCTTGAGTATATACACGGTCTTTGGCCGTCGCCTGAAGAGATCTGCCGTCAGCAATAGATGAACCATGCTATTGAAAGGTAGCGAAAGTTCTACAAAATTGATACGAGGATGCGCGAGTAAGAATGGGATCGTGTGATACTTGGCCCGACAAGTGGCGGTCAGTAAACAATCTAGACAATGCCATGCCCAGGTGCGAGGCTCTTCCAGCATCTCGAACTGGACGTACCGCTCAAGAATAAACTTGACCGTCGCTCTGACGCCGCGCTAGACGGTGGCAATAGGTGGGTCAAGAACGCGATAAAGTAGGTGCGAAGGTACCACTGAATGAAGACTTCCAGTGATGATGTCGCGCAAGAATTTTTCGGGTCCCCTAGGTACCGGTATTCCGGCAGGACGCACTGATGAGTACCGACGAAGTGCGTGGTTAATATTTCTCACACACTGTGTGGCGGCGATAGCTGAAAATGGATGGCCACATGAGAAACACGTGCTGACACGCTTGACTGAACATAACTCAAACAGTTGCTACTGCTCGGGACGTGTCATACATCTGTCGAAAATTGCGATGCAACGTCCCTGGGCGATCGGAACTATTAGGGGGGTGATATGGAAGGGTGTGTGATCGATGGTAATCGCAAACTGGCGACCTCTTGAGGTCATATAAAAAGTGCTGAACGGCCGATTAGATACCCGATAACTCACAACGGAACGTGCTACACCTGAATAATGCGAGTGAAGTACTTGTGTGGGAAAACTTGGAGTGGTCTCCAGAGTTCATCGACCAACTGCTGGAGTTTGGCACTGACATCTATGTTGCATGTGTCTACCATCGTATTGTTAGTGACGTTCTGATCGAAATGATGCAATATCACTGCGGTAGCTAGCTTGTATTCGGCGAGGCCAAGGAAGATGACAGCTGCTTCTGACGACCACACGTTTGCGTTGGTACGGATATGGAGCATACCGGTTGAGGGCTGCACGAGCTGTGCGCAATGCGGGGCAGAATCGGCGGTACCAGTTAACCATACTTCCAAACAACGGACAGCAGCAAACGTTGTAAGGACTGAAAAGGTTGCGAACAGCCCGTCGGTCGGCGACGGACAGCCGTGTTGCTTAACGGGATGCCTCAGGAAATCGAAGGCCGGCTGGCCAGAACCGTATTTATGCGCATTACCAGTGACGCTGTATGTTGCAAACTATTCGGAAAGAAGTCGCGAATGATTCTAGTGCTCTACTTCAGAAATGTCTGCCGTCAGAAATGAGTCGGTATAGGGCTGGAGGAAGTCCAAACCTCTTTGTGATTGTCTTCAATAAGTCATTCAAAACGCTTGAACAAAACATTGGAGATTAAACGGCTTGAATATTCACACAAGCCGGACAGCATAATCTTCGCTCTTTTGGCGATGCCGGCGAAAGCAACTGGAATCCGGTGGTGGGCGGTGACCAGATCGATGGTTGAGAACATAAGAGTTTCCTCGAGGCTAACTGTGACGTCCTGAGTATGTGAGACTAGGTACCTATCGCGTACCGTGCATTGTTGAGCGTGCGATAATTTTCACGTAGAGGCCAGTCATTTGGCTTTTCCGACATTGTATGAACAGGCGGAACCAACGGAGTATTTGATCGCAAATTACTTTTAGCTTGAGCACACGTTCGAACTCAGCGAGAGCAGTTTTCGGCCTATCTGGGCTGAACGACGGTAGTAGATAAATGCCGGTATGTCCTGACGATGTGGTGCTGTAAAGCATCGGTAACTGGCGTTGACAGGATTATCTGGTTAAACGCGATAGAAAACTGTTCGACGAGTAGCGCGTAATTATTTGTAACAACTTGGTAATACAAAGGACAAATTGAAGCTGACGTGATCGAAGTCCCAATGACAAAAGGTTCGTCTTACGGACGGTTAGTCAACAGGGTTGTGCGTCGAGTAGTAGGTCGAGACGCCTGAAAATACCGTTGCCATGAATTGGCTTTCGAGAGCCTGCTACGAAAAAGGCGCACCGGAGAGTACGACGAAGGCCAGAGTTCAATGTAGCGGAACGCTGGCCATGAAAGATGGGAGACGCACATTCTGTTGCACGTAAGGTTGGCTGTACCTCAGTGATTCTTCGGCGAGGCTCCGTTAAAATCCAAGGGTATCCAGCCACATGGTTCACGGGTTCATGGTTGGCGGCTCGAATCACTGGGATTCAGTCAGTCTGCCAATTTCGATGTCAGCGGTTTTCTGCGTAATCTAAAGCTGATCATTGAAGACAATGGGAGTTACAGAGAATACCGAGAACAGAGCGAACAACTCATCCAACGGAATAGAATAAACTATTAAGCGAACAATTTCTAAAGTAGGTGACCGCCTAATAAATCTCCGATACATTACGTAGAACAGTAGCTAACTACCTACAATGAGAATTCGTTTCATTGTTTGACAACCTTTTGAGAGAAAAGCCGCTGCCTGAGAAATGTCTGGCGTCAAGGCTCATGGAATATTTCGTCGTGAACCCCTCGATTGTAATTGACCATTTAAGTGAAGAATTGTTGCAACCGTCATGTGTTGAAGGAAAGGTTCGTATGGATCAGATCACCGCCCACTCTTCGAAACTCAAGTGGATTGAGGTGAAAAATTTCACGACGATACCCCAAAGAGACATATCGCGAATCACCAGCAATTTTCGTAGCTACACGATGGACACGTTCAATGGCAGGTATATCTTTCTTCAATATGATGTACACGAATTGGTTAGCCATATTCGGGCAGTGGTCTTCTATAGACTCTAGTAAACCGCTTGACAGACACGCAGGTCTATGCAGGAAAAGGCATTTTATCATCTCAAGAGCCCCGGAAACCACATTGAACCTCCGTAATATCGGTTACGCTTTGTCCAACATGTATCACGAGTAAGTACGATGAATCCCTTCCGAGCAACATATGTGAAAACTTGTCGTTGTTAGAGAGATTCCAGGTATTTCACCGAAACCTATTATGGTCAGGGTCCATTTGCATTGGATGGCAAGCACAAGCGTTCCATAATTCTGATTCATCAGCGCAAAGGAAGGCATTTGAAGAAATAATTTTTGAGAGGTGATTAACGTACATCTGAAATAGCAACGGACAAAGTACGAATCCCTGAGGGACTCCAGCGAAGACCGGGTGGGAAGGAGATAGGTCAGATGCGGTATTTACTCTGAAAGTCTCGTTAAAAAAAGAAAAGATATGATACAGCGTAGGACATCCCCTCAGATGACATGGGTTTCTATTTTAAAAAGAAGATGACCGGGTGAGACACGGTCGAATGTTTTGCCAAACTTGAAGAAGAAGGCATATGATTTGCGGCGATTTTCTTCAACTACTGGTGGCCATCCGTGAAGAGTAACATACTGGTCATGCGTGACCAGTCGGGAATAAAGTCATGCCGGCAGACGTTCTAGCCGCGCGTATTCGCGAATCTACTGAGAGCAACGTGAAGACACTTGGGCCACCGTTCTTCTGATGTAAGGGCTTCCAACGAAAGTCAGTGAAAGGAAACAACAGAAACAAGCTTGAGCCAAAGGCCTGGTAGGACATTCACATAGGTTACGCAATCTAAAAATAAAATGACGACAACAACACGAAAGCATGGTGCGGTACCGAAAAAATGCTTGAGAATGTCGCGTCTAAACAGCACATTCACTATCTTGTATGTGATACTGATGCAGCTGATCGGTCCAGCAGCAAGCAAGAGAGTGCCGATCGCCTGTCTTAAAATAGGTGGGATAGTGGTCCATTTCTATGGTTCTGGGATGGTGCTGGTTTGAAGTGTTCGTTTAAGTGGATTACATGATGGTACTCTCAAACGAAGGAACGCTTCTTTGAGGATCCGAGGATGGATCGCGTCTGGTCCCATTGCACTATAAGGATTGATCTTAAGCAAGAGATCCTGAACGTCGAGCACAGAGAATTCAGCTGTTATTAGTAGGTATTCGGAAATTTCTCCTCGGGAGAACCGTACGCTAGTTTGATTGAAACACATTATAGGCTGCCGTATAGTACTACCTGGACAACCCGGTCAGTGTAGGGTTTCCCGTCAGGGAGCCGTAGTGAAAATGCACAGGGCTTGGTTTTATCTCTCGGCGACGCACGTACCCGAAAAGAAATTTCGTATTCTTGTTGGCTGCCAGTAAGATATTTGACTGTATTTGTTAGGTGTATTGACCGGTTGCGTACGAACTGAAAGACTCCTAGATTCTCTGGTTTGCCGTTCCCACCTATCCAGAGAGTAGACGGAAACGTACGTATACAATCCGACGTATTTTCCTCGAAAGTGTTACACGAGTGGTAGGCCTGCATAGTTTGCAAGCGGAATGCCCAAACCGCCTCGTGAGTGGCAGCTTTGAAAAAACCGTAGTTCTAGTTCGCTGGAAAAGACACGTGGTTGAATGTGCTTAGAAATGATCATTGATGCGTTGAACTCTGCTTTTTGCGAAATCTGGGATTGAAGTCTGGTCCAGCATTTTGGAGGCAGTAACAGATCCAATCAGAAGATTCAGAGCTTCATTCGTGATGACCAGGTGGAGCAAGGAGGATATTTGTCGTGGACGACACTTTGTATGAAGTTCGGGTTTGCTGTGTACAGGCTTCCTTTTAAAATATGTTTGTGAAAGTTTTCGGAAATCCGCAGTCGGAATCCTCATGAGCAACAGCTATGCAATTGAGTATGGGTGTGTTAAAGTCACCCGTGAGACAATAGGGGAAACACTGTTCACACGGGAGAGCACTCATGGCGGCGTGAATGGCCTCGTAGTCGGAGGCGATGCGCTATGCTAAACGGTGAATATCACCGACAAGAAGCGTGTCCCAGCCACAAAGCTGAAGCCTGAACCAGAGTCCGTCACATTTCTATGAGGAGGTAAGGTTTTTTATGACATTCAGCAGCAGGAGCTTCTGAATTTGGAAAACTGTCTCATCTCTCATGCGTCCATGAGATAGTTTATTTGGTACGTTGAGTAACTAGGATCACACAGTTTCATTATCATTGAGAGTTACGAAGGTCAGGTCACTGCGAAAGAGAGAATACGAGGGCCAATGTTGTGGTTGTAATGTCTGATCCCTGAGAGTTTGTTCAAAAGGCGCAAACAACTTGTGTACACGCACTTGAGTGCTACTTTCTAATTTGACCTGGATATCCCTCCGAGAGCTGCAGTATGACCTGTCTCAAAAATGACATTATCTTATTCGTTTTTAAAATGGTAAACAATTTAATATGTGACGGTCTATTGGTGTGTAAATCGGTGGATATGCGCTATTTTTGAACTTTTATATCCGTACGCAAAAGTTGTACAGCATGAAAATTACTAACACGGCAGGTATACTGAATTTTCGAATCAACGTAGGTCGCGTCGGTTTTATATACCGCCTCATCGAAGCTTACATAAGTAAATGAGTAACACCGATTCCGGTGTTGTTGATTATTGCCACAGCCACGGAGGAACAAAGTGGAACGTGCGGTAAACTATTTTTTATTCTCTATAACTCGAAAGATCACGGTCCACGACCAAGAATCAAATGTGCTTTTGTAAACCGTACGTACTGCGAGCTTTTAAGCGCAGACATAAGTACTTCCACTTGAGAGTCCAACTTTTGTCCCACTGCGAGAAGAGATAAAGGAGGATGTATTGAAGAGTTCGGAAGATGGGACGTGAAATTGATTAGGAGACAGGGAACGGCAATGGGATTGGATTCGGTTCCTTCTATCAACTCGCCTGTATGCGCTCCAACCACTGCTTGGACGTGCGTTATCGTCTCAAAAGGGCGCCCGACCAGCACTCTTGTGTCGCAACTCATGCGTTCTTCGTTTCGGTCAAATTAATTGATTTGCATCGGCGATAAACTGTTCCTTCTGTCGAGGACGAAATATCGAAAGAGAGCGAAGCACATAGCGGTTTGGGAATAGCATTGAAGATGTGTAGTCGATTGGCGCATAAATAACTCGACCGACTTTTTAAATCTGAGTTCCAGAATACGGTTTCACTGATGGCCTTTTATCACGCCTTTTGGGACATACAACACCAAGGACGGTTTTTGAACAGCACCATTGTGCCAACGTTTATGCTAGTGCTCAGATGATCGGTCGCCGGACCGGCGCCAACAGTTATGGCGGTCTTCTTTTTCTGCCACAAATAGCGATGCTTAAGCAGACTTTGCGAAGGTAGATGGTACAATCGTGATTTCCAATTGGATTTTACGGTCAGCAGTGGACTGTGCTCCATTTTTTGTTCCCTGCTTTCACTTTCCCATTCCTGCGAACGACCAACCTTATTGTCCTTGAAGTCAGCAATGGTGGATTTTGAACGCAGGGTTTTTCAGGTGCCATAACTCGGCTGAGCTCATTAGGTGAATCCGCCAGATGACCAGACTATACTTCGGTGAAGGTGTCGCGGACGACCTGCGAGTACGTGGTTTATAACCGCAGAAGCGGGAGGTGATATGGCTGTTCGAGCTAGTTCACTTTGTGATGTTGCAGGGAATGGAATCATTAAACCAACTCTCTTCTGTGTCATCTTTTTGTTCGATATTAATTGCAGCCACCCTCAGTTTGTCTAGGACTAAGGGCTGCTGCTGTCTGGGAAGTTGCAACGGCAGAGGTGTTGAGGAATGTGTGAACACGGAGACTCTTTTGTTTCGCTGCTGACCAGATTGCGGCCATAACGCCACCAGTTCCCCCAAAGGTATGCAATGTGACCAGCACACACGCTGATATCGCAAGCAATGCTTCCGGCTTCACCCTAATCGCTATTGCCTCCGTGTAAGTAAAAGCGCAATGTTCTTCAGTTGCGTTCAGTGCTGTGCCATGAATTCATACAGAATGGTAAATTGCGGAGTTATTCTCAAACAAGTCCTTAGCAGGGTGAGTAAGCTTGTTCGATTGACGGTTCCGTTTTCAGCAAGTTGGCTCGAACTTCATTGGCCGACAAGTGTTGATTCAGAACAATTCCATCGATGCACGTTTGGATGCCACACATTCTGATCGATTTGCCTTGGGGTCGGAGTGTGACAAATGCCACAACTGCAGTTATTCCACATTTTTCGCTGAGGGATGATATCGTTATGACTATACAGCGCCACGCCACTGCTGTCGCTAATCCAACGGCAACATCAGTCGGCGATGGCGATTTGATCTATTCTGCAAACAGCAGAGAAATAGCAGCCGACAGTGACCATAAAAAGGGGTACTCTGGAAACTTCAGTTTGTAGTGCCAGTAGTAAATACGGAGGAGGATACCTGAGAATACTGGTGCCAGACGAGTTCGATGTTGTGGTGGGTATTTCACAGTTGTCGGAGGTCGCTGGAATATCACTGACGAAAGCAAAGGAAGGACGCACACCAAGTGCACCCGGACTGCTCTCGACGGAACTATAACCACAGCACACTATCGCGGAGCGCACGGAAGGTTGTGCAACAAATACAACACGACGTGCGGACTTTTTCACGCATTCAAGTCGAATCTTAGAAAGTGCAAAGAAGTCCATGGGAAGACTCACCAAGGATTTCATAGTAGTCGACCTCAACGAGTTCTCAATCCACATAACACATCCTCCGTTTCGTAGTTTTCCGACGTCACCGTTCGCAAGTCAGTGAGCCCGGGTGAGTTTCCGAAGGACCTTCACTTCCACAACCCAACCCACTGAGAGTAGTCTTGCTCACAATTGAGAAACGTGAAACCCTCTCACGCTTGGCCGTTCGAACTCAGAGGATCTGGGACGGGCATCCATGAAGGTTCGTTTATTTTGAGTGTCTCAGAAGAAATGAGGTCTGGAGAGACCTGAAGGCACAGCGTCCGGCGGGTGAACATTCATTCAAGCATGGGGTTTCTGGGGCAATTCGTGGCAGCCCACTCCCGCTCTCTTGAATCCGTTGTTTCCGGTCCACACACCCGGAATCGTAGTTCCAGCTTTTCTCGAGCAGTCCTCACTAACGAGCGTGGTCCAACAGGAGAGATGCAAAAGCGTTAACATTGGGTTAAAACGGAAAATAAAAAGAGATGAGTATGGGCGCACACACGAACGGCGAACTCACTTGGCGAACAAAGATACGTTCCCATGCAGCGAAAACAAAATTTTGAAATTGTCACAAACGGTTTGCGAATTTTTGGGGTTCTCCCACGTTTGTCAACTTTCGAGTGTTCCAAACAGGACTTGAATAGAACGAGACATCACATTCTGAACCTTTTACCGGACGATGGGAACAGTGCACAATTCGACCCGAATGTGTTACCGTGACTGTTGGCGTTGTTGACGAAGCTGCATACGCTGATGACAACGCGTTCAAACGAGGCAGGTTGGCGGAAATTATTGCGCAAAATCGTTTCAGGTGCTGTCGATAGCGGAAGGTCCGCGAGGCGCAATGACGAACGCTGGCAAGAAGCGCGGAGATCATTCTCCGTACGTTGTGCGTCGGCCATAGCTGACAAGTCGATTATGTCGTGGCCAACAAGTGCCGATACGCGTGACAGAGCATCAGCCACAACGTTGTCACTGCCAGAGACGTGTCGTACGTCTGTCGAAAATTGCGAAATGAAATCCAAGTGGCGCACTTCGCGGGGTGAGTGGCGCTCGGAACGATTATGGAAGGCATATACCAACGGTTTGTGATCGGTGAAAATCACAAACTGGCGGCCTTCAAGGGCGTATCGAAAGTGACGAACGGCCGAGTAGATACCTACCGACTCACGACCGAACGTGCTGTACCTAGTTTCAGCGGGTAGTAAACGTCAAAAAAAGAAATGGTCTCCAGACTCTGTCGGCAAACTGTTGAGGTACGGCACCAACAGCTGTGTTGCGTGCGTCTACGGCTGTACTTCTGGTGGCCTTTGTCAGAGTGACGCAGCATCACTGAATTGGCTAACGCACCTTCGGTGCTGTTGAAAGGAGTCGACAACCGCTTCTGACAACTCGACGTTGCCATGAGTACGGTCACGGAGTGAGTCAGTCAGTTATATTAACTGCGCGCAAAGCAGGATGTAAGGACGGTAGTAGTTTACAACACCCTTGAAACGACGAACAATAGCAAGCGTTGTAGGGCGGGAAAACGCGGCCGAACGCCGTGCTGATCGACATGATGCCTCAAGAACTCAACTACCGATTGGCCGAAAACGTATTTATCCGCATTGACAGTGAAATTATACGCTGCAAATCGTTCGAAGAGCAATCGCAGATGCTCCTGGTGCTCTCCTTCGTTTGAGCTTGTCACCAAATGATCGTCGATGTAGGGATGGACGAAATCCAAACCGCTTGTGACATCGTTTATAAATCGCTGTGACATTTGAGCGGCGATCTGGGAACTGAATGACATGCACGGAAATTCGGACAAACCGAATGGTGTAATCATCCACTGTTTTGGCGGTATCGTCCGCGGCAACTAAGATCTGGTATGAACGCGAACCAGATCGAGCACACGATCAAGAACACACAATCAGCCATGATGTCTTGAACGTGCGGAATGGGATGTCTATGCGATACGGTGGCGTTTTTGAGCACCTGATAATATGCACGTGGACGCCAGTCTTTTGACGTTTCTGGCACCTTATAAAGGGGCGGTATCCCAGGGGCTATCCGACGGGCGAATGATGACCAAGCTCGAGCATATGCTCGAACTCGGCGCGCGCTATCTTCAGTTTATCCGGTGTTAAACGACGGGTTTTGCAAACAACCGGCGGTCAGTGGTGACGATGTGGTGCTGCGTTGCACCAGTTACTGGCGGCAGCGAAGTCGGCTGTCTGAAGACGGTGGGGAATTGCTCGACAAGAGAGGCATAAGTGTTCGTGATGACCGGGTGGTACACGGGACTGATTGGAACCGCGTTGGTCAAAGTCCCGATTACAGACAAATTCGTCTTACGGTCGACTTGCTGACAGTATCATATGTCAAGTAGTTGGTCCAAGTGTTCAAGAAAATTGACGTGAACGCTGACCATAGAAGATAAGTGGCGTACCGTCCGCTGCACGTAGGGTTGACTGAGCCTGCGTTAATCGTTCTTGAAGGATCCGGGGTAAGGACGCTGATTTCTGCACCAGTGTCGAATGAGGTAGCGAACTCCCGATTCGCGGTCCCGAATAAAGAACAGGCGACTTCGGGAGCCAGCAACGTCGGTTGCCGCGACGTGCTGCCGACAAGTTCCAGTGATCAATTTTAGAGAAGTAACAAGGATTGCGGCAGGAGCGAGCTCGATCACCAAACTGTTGGTAGTAGAAGCAGTGGTCGAAATTAACATATCCCTTGGGCACTCGCCCACTCTTATAGCTCGAACGGGGGGTCTTCTGTTAGATTTATGCCAAGTCGAATGCGTACGTGAGATTAGAATGCTGAGTGCCCGGATCGACGTGTGAGTTCGTTCACACGATCGGTCAGAAGTGCTAATGATTCCGGCGCTGACGCGAATAATTGGAAGAAATGTTTCCCGTATGCCTCCCAGATGCGGTCGGCATTGTCGGTCCACTGCGACAGAGCCGCGTGGGAGTTGGTGCTAAGGATATTTGCGTATCCCTGAACAATCGCCCAAAAATCATTTTCTTCAATGAAGATTCTTTTCGATGTGAGTTGGCCGGCGAGACGTTGCATGTGACGTGGGAAGCTGTGATGGCTTCGGTTGCCTAGCTCGGTAGTTCTCAGTAACTGGGCGATGCGCTGACGATCAGAAAGGTCAATGCGCTTGAATACTAGCCTTTCCCAGCTGCTCTCTATGGTTGAACTGAGTCCGGCTACTCCGAAATGCCCTAAACCCAGTCTACGAATTGAGGTGGGAGAGCTGCGACCACGTGATGGAAGTTCGTTGGTTCGGTGGTTATGTTTCTTCAATGCAAACTTAGCATCTGGTTGTGCAAACCAGCTGCGCGGAGTATTCTTTCTGAAAGACAGAAATATACTGTAGTCTCGTTATTGTCTCAATCAGCTCTCAGCGGCACCAACAACTGGATGGCGCTAGGGAGGTTGAAAACTCAACCGTCAAACGCGTGAACAAGCAAGAAATTGTGGAAGGCGCCATTGGGATGCATACATCGGCAGGCATGCAGAAAGATAAATGCGGAATGCATGCAGCTAGTGAACAGCACGTAAAGATCCCTGTGATTCAATAAACAACGTGAAAATTGAAGCTGATAATAATTTTATGCATCGCACAGCAGGCAGATCGGGGTAATTTCCAGGTCACTACTGCAGTTCATCTAAGAACAATGTAATGCGTGGTCGCGAACACGGAGCGAAAATAAAACGAAAAAAGACTAACCCAGAGTAGTTCGTGAACGTGCGTTTGGTTTAAGGGTTCCACTACACCGAATAGGGGTATCCAATGGGCACAATCTGCCGTGTTGCTCCCAGGGGATTTTGACGTCACCACGGTGATAATTTTGACAACAGATAAATACGGAGATGTGCTGAAATAGACGGTTGATTCCGTTAACCTCTAACTCTCCGAAATCTGTACACAAGCGACGCTGAACGCAGAGAGAACACAGGGCTCGCGACCTTGGAGATGAAATTTTATTTGTGATAATTGATTCAATCGATTCACATGATTTAAACATCGAGTGTACAAATGAAATTGAGGAAGGTGGGAGCGCGTGGGACAATGAAAAATACAAACTACTTCACGAAACCCTACAAATCTCCTCCCACAGCATTAGTTAGGTTATGAAACACTTGGAAAGTAGACGAAAGAAATTACTCCGTGCAGCGTGCAAAACGGACGGGTGGTTTGTAGTGTACACTTCAAGGTTATTCACTAGGCAGTTCAATATTCACGCGCTGACTTTCCCAACTGGTGCTAATACTTTGGAAACCGTAACAACGTTCCATCACGGCCTCCGTTCCTGCAATACGTAACCCATCATGCCAGTATAGCGAGTTGATTCGTCCCATAAGTAAAATAAGGTATGATCTTCTAGTGCAAACTCAACACACTTGATCAAATGTTCGCTTTCTTAACGACATCAAACTTCCTGTCCATTTCCGTATCAGGCGAAACAGTACGGTATGGCTGAACGTTTAATCGACCCTTTGGAAAATCTTTCATAGTTCTCCATACATTTGTCACACATTCTGTAAATCCCCGCGGAAACGTTCAAAAGATAAGAGAACAGTATATTTGATACGTTCAGGCAGATGTGTCAGAAGATTCTGGAGAAAAAAGTTGAGGAAGAAGACGTATTCTCCAAGCGTGAATGAGCCAATAATTGTTCAACCTCTCTTTTTTAACAAAAGCATTGTCGCGTTTTCCGATCAACTCCAGTTATTAATGCGTGCAATTGTATATATTACGTTTACATTGTTCAACTGATCAAATTAGCATGCTATTTGATCAACTCTACTGCGATTAATTACTTTCAAACGTTTTGATCATAATTCGGTAAGTTGTCATAACATTTCATGACATAATGCCCAATGAGTCAGCTAGTCGTCGACGAATGTCGGTCGCCACGCGATCAGCCTTACGTAAGAAATCCTTGGTAACAACGACGAGAGGCGTAGAATTTCCCGAAAACACGTTCAACGTTTGCTCCATTCCTGCCATTGCTATGTAGCCAGAATCGGCTGCTGGAGCAGTATTCTGGAAGCTCGAAATCGACCACTTACAAGGAAGGGACAACACTAATCTGTGTTCAGTTCCAATAACCAATGTATTTTCAAATCAGGTTAATAAAATGACTGCGTCAGATGGGGCAGCTGCAAAACTACACAGTAAGAGCTCAACGAGTACACTTTAGGGGTTAGTTGGAGATGAAATAGGGTCATTTCAGTAATTGTTTGGGTCGGATTATTCTGGACCAATAGTGTGTTGGTTTAGGAGAAAGTATCTGATCCCTAGTGTGCCAGTTTGATCGCTATTCATATAATACATGAAGTACATAACAGAGAAACAGCAGTACCATTGAGAGAGCACTTGTTGCACGTAGAAATTAGTTATTTGTTTAGCCGGACTCTGAACACTTCGATTGTTCATACGCGGTGCATTCGAATTCGCGCTCTGCTGGCCCTGTCTAACACTTATTAGGCCTGCCAAACCCTGATTTCGTCTGACCACCACCACGATTATGCCGAGGCGTGAGATAATAATCCTCTTATTGAAGTCCCAGTGATTTTTCTAAATGTTAGCTAGTCGTTCCACAATTTATCTGAATGCGCAACGTTCACTTGCTGAATTTAATCGTAATGTGCAAGAATCGATGGAAAATGTGGACTTTGCCAACGTCGTGCACCCATTATGGCCGACCAAAGCGGAACATATAACACATCAGCTATCTGTATGCATTTTGGACCGTAATCATCATGAAACGATTTATTTCACGTACATCGGTTAGCTCTACAGGAACTAGTGTACATGAGTCGGAAGCTGGTCTGCCTTACGTATACTGTCACTACAATTCGCAAGTGAACTTGTATTAAACAAATTCGTCAACAGACAAGACTAGATTGTGCGTGCCACGAATTTTTAGTTCATAAACGTATTCGGTGACAAGACATTGCTTCAAGGGGAAGTATTGCGAAATAGTATTTCTCGAGTGAATTAGATCTCCGGTAACACAGTCATCGACCTTATTGACTTGACTGTCGAACTCAGCTGCACCACAAATTCCCCAGATCAGCAAGCTGCGACTGGTGACAGCGTTACGTTGTTCGCCCAGCAGGATTCTGAAATTCAAACCACGTCCAGCTGTGTTGACGCCGGGCGCGTTCAAGTTCATTCGCAAAACCCACGGTTGATGCCGGAAATACCTCCCCTGTGCCTCGACGACCCACTTGGTCAACCTAATTGCGGACTGGAACGAGTTTCGGACCCAAGGTTCCGAATGTTCTCCATAGTGTTGAGGGCAGCATCCCAAATTTTCAGAACCAAGGCGTGGCTGGACAAACAAATCGATCTTTCTATTACTGTGCGCATTCTCCTCTAATACCTGGAGTCACTGTACACTTCAATCGCAGATCGAAAACGCCTGAACTAGGGTCCAAACCAGTATTAAGACCTATACGGTGCTCACTACACAATAATGTTCTGGGTTTGCAACATAAGGGTAAATCGACTGTATTTCATAAGCGCTACGAATCGGGTTCTAAGAATCACATTCGAAGAGCCAACGCTTCGCAGATGAAAATGAACAATTTGCACACTACTGCTTTTAAGCCAGTCCACAACTATAATAGGCTTCACGCTTTTTGTGCATTACCCAATAGCTCCGCAATACCCTATCCCCTACCCAAAACATGAGTGCTACTAGTAACCAAATTTCTAACGTATATACCCCGTCAAGTGTACCACCAACGGACTATATAACTAACAAAAATATCTACCAACTGGATCTTTTTTCTAGTGCAACCCTTGACATTTCATCCACCACCAGCAGGCCATCTCTCCATTCCCGCTCAGTCATCCCACCATGATGGCACTCTTCCAGCACTTTCTGTCGTGGAGTCAAATGATTGCGACATCCACTTGAACATGAGTGGAAAATTGGTACATTCCCTAGATGGGGAAGCTCCGTATGATAACTTGCGACCCACCGCCGAATCTGTCATGCAGGGTTCAGCGGTTTAAACGTTGTGCCTCGCAGGAGACATTCTATTAGTTCATCACTCATAAACACTGGATCATTGATAAGTAAGATGCACATCTTCAGATCTTTTGTTTCTTATGTCTAATCCCCATATCATTCTTGTCACTGAGACGTGGTGCTCTCCTGATATACCAGACACGCATGTAAGCATCAACGGGATATCATGTGTTTCGTAGGGATCGTCTCACAGGACGGGGCGATTGATGTATCATCTGCCTGAAAGAGCACTTCATCGCAGTTACACTTTCCGAGCCTAGTCTTTATGAAATCGAGGACTCGTTGTGGTTAATGGTCTCTATAGGTCCTCGCAACCTACTCATAGGATGCATTTACCAACCACCTAATGCTACTAGCAATGATTTGATCGATCGCGCTAACGGGATAAGTCACGTCCCAAATATGTCTCACGAACACAAACTAAAGTTGTTGACGTTGACATGCTTACTATCTTCTGAGTCTCATTCTCAGCCCCTGCAAAGCAAGCTGAATTTCTTTCATGCATTCAACTGAATGGATGGAACCAACATGTCATAACGCCCACCAGACAGAGGCATATTTTGGATCTCATATTCACCATAGGTATCTCGTCTGTAGGTATATCCGTTCTGGAACAATTTCCAGGAAGTGACCATAACATAGTCAAATGTCAGTTTGACTAGATTACAGTTACCGGAGAGATAGTTGTATTCTGCCGTCTAACCGAATGCACTGATCGGAGTACTTTCTTCTCCTTACTAAGATCCTTGAATTGGAATACGTTCTTTCTTACATCAGACCCAGATAATAGCAACCAAGGAATGTTACTGAACATCTCGCATTTTGTATCGACGGTCTGGCTCCCATGAAGTCAGAGTACATTGAGCCGTATAAACAAAGTAGAGTCCCCACTACGAACAGACTGACAGATTCAGAACACCGAAGTCGATGCATGGAAGAACACTAGGTTCTCCCTAGTAATGCAAATGAGCAGCATGTTTCAATACATAGAACATAAAACTCAACTGCGTTATATGAACGAAGAAAAGCTAGCGCTTGGTAGTGGGCAGAGAAGCATGAAACTAATGCAACTGATGAGACGGAGAACTTTTTGAGCGACCGTTCTATAAAGGCTGTAACTCTCAAAGATGAAGTGGTTCCCGACGACCCTATTGAAATATGTGAAATCTTCAACTCACATTTTGCTGCTGCGTTTAGCGTGGAAAACACAGTATTACCCGTTAATACTCCGTTGAAAACAACTAAAGTTCTGTGCAATGTATCGATCGACGTTAGAAGTATCCGCTCACAATTAGCTACTATTAAACCCACAATCCATCCTGGACCTGATGGTATCCCACCAGTCGCTATCAAGCAAGGGGGTGAGGATATACCGATCCTTTTACTAAATTTGTTCACAATGTCACTTTTATTAGTCACCTTCCCTCCACAGTGGCAGAAGTCCTTCATTATGCCTCCCTACACAAAGTGGTTCAAGGCAGGACGTTAGTAACTATCGTCCCATCAACCACGAATCAGTCTATTAAATAACGTTTGAAAGGATGGAATAAGTGCCCCTCGTCGAGTCTACAGGGTCAGGAAACCTCATAAACTTTCGCAGCGAGCTCCACTCAGTAAGCGCTTTTGCATACCTCGATGTCCGACGAAGCAGGGAATGTAGCAATTATGATTAGCTTAGACATGCAAAAGTCTTTTGATCGTGTGCTCCATGAGCGTCTGTTGAACGAAACAGCATCTCTTGACATACAAGACCCTCTGTACAGCTGGATTTCATCATATCTTGAAGGCCGAACCCAAACAGTCAGGATAGGAGAGCACTGCTCAACACCAAAACCAGTGACTAGTGGGGTGATTCAAGGGAGTGTTCTGGGACCATTGCTTTTCCTCATGTATATAAATGATGTGTGCGATGTTATTAAACATGGCAAACCCTTTCTGTTTGCTGACGATATCAAAATCGTCTACACATTTCGACAGCCCGGCAACCTCGTCTTCTGTCTACAAAATATACGACAGGACCTAGCATCATTGGAGTCGTGGTGCAAAACATGGCTCATGACGTTCTCAGCGAACAAATCGAACGTTGTCACTTATGGTTGTCAAATACCCAATGGGTCTGTCTCACTAGATGGTCATCATATTGACACCGCCACAACCGTTCGAGATCTAGGAATATGGTATTCAAACTCCTTCAATTTCTCCGAACAAGTACGCTTTCAGGTAGCAAAAACTGAGAAGGACAATAGGCTGTATCAGAAGGACATTCGGCCTACCGGATGCGAAGCTGGCTCTTTACAAAATGTGTGCTCGACCTCAACTCGAGTATTGCACCTTCATTTACTGTCACCTACGCAAATCTGATAGGCTTGTTTTAGAAAATCTCCAACGATCATTCACCAAAAGCCTGTTAGGATATTCATCCTCACTTACCTATAGTGAACGTTGTCAATCACTTGGTATTGATCCACTTTGGTTACGAAGACTAAAGTTAAATCTTACACTTCTGTATGGACGCCATCACTACAGCGTTCGCCGTTCATTTTCAAAACAGCTCCCCATATGTCCTAAGGAACAAAGGTTCCACTTTGCCAGCCCTGTTAGCTCGGAAAAAGATACGCGCCAACTTCTTCATTGTAAAATATTCCTATATTTGGAATAGGCTTCCGAATCACATCAGAGCTAGTAACAACATTCAGCGTTTTAAAAGGTATCTGAACAGCCATCTAACATCATAAAAAAACTTCAATCTTCAGACTTCGCGTATCTTCTGATGTCCTTTTTGAATGTGGTCCGGAGAACATTTAGCTATCAGCTACATGTAACAAACATACCCGTTCCTACTTACTTAATCTGAACAAAGACAGGAGGAAGAAGGATCATAATTTATTTATTATATGTATGCCCATTTGTACTAACCTATTCACCTTGGTAAAACATCGTGCTATAGGTACTGGTATCCGCTATAACTAATAATAATGAAGGTATATTTCTCAACGCATCTGTGAGAAACACGCTCAGATGAGCGTGATCAATGTACACATTTTATCGCTACATGCATAAATGCACTCCATACACAATAATTGTACAATACACCAGATTCCCGGAATGAAAAAAGAAAGCCTATACTTTTGCGGAGAAGTGGGCGGTCCTCCGAACTGGACTTCGTTATGTCCTCAAAATCGACGGAATTTCGCAGACCTCGCGAATTGTCTGGCTAATACGGGATTTTGAGTGTCCGGACGTGGTGGAATGTTTTCTCGCGTCAGATGTAGTTGTGGAATCAGGAATGAAAAGCGAAATTACGTGATAAACGGAAGAACGTAAAATGGTCATGTGAAGTATGACGAATAATGGAATATGTGATTTTCTGGCCAAACCTTTCATATAAAATTTATAATTTTGTGTTGGCTAATAAAATATATGGCACTAGCAAACAATTGTTATCGTATAACGCGGAAAGAGATTGATTAACAGCCTTTTCTAGTATATGATTACAGCCGAATTCTGATGTCGATTTGGTATACACTTCCATTTATAGAATGGAAGGAATGTTCATAGAGAGAGAGATTGCCAGGTGGCTCATAAGGATAAAAAAGAGCACGTGTAGCGACTATAACAAATGATATTTTTGATAGTCGCATTCACCTGTACACTTTTGTTGATTTTGGTTTTTTACCTACTTTTGTTTTAGTCAAGCCATCCTTTTGTAATATCCGTCCCGGGGCTAAAATCACAACTCGCTCCGTGCCTCGCTAGCTTGACGTGTTTTCTCTGTACACTCTATTTTCCAGGGTCGATACTAATACACGAGGGTCAACGCGCTGAATCTTTGTTTTCATTGTCGATTGGTTTTCGATAGTGAGTATTATTCTGTTGCACAAGTTCCGACACACGGATTGTTACGCGAGATTTAACGTGATCATATTGTAGCGAAAAGGCGTCCAATAAAGCACAATCTTTATTGTCCAACACGCTAGTTACCACGCTGCGCACGCGTTTATGAGTCATCAATCCAGTCCACAACACGTCCAGGTTTCCGTTCACGCGTCGTGTGCACTTCTGCCCGGTTTACGTGTGTGATCGGCGCCTTCTACCGGGGGGTTTTTCGCCTGCCACTCCTCGCCCGTTAATCCGATCCTGTTGAGCGATAGCTCGTCCGGTCGCTCGTGTTGTCCGCAATCTATCCACTGTGGGTTTTGACCGTATTCCGCGACCGTGTCGAGATATTCCCTTGAGTGTTGGAATAACGGCGCCCCCGATCAGGCCATCCGTCTTATTTTGCCTGCCGTGCCTCGCCCGTTGGTCCGATCCAGTCGAGCGATGACTCATCCGGTCGCCCACGTTGTCCCCGATCTGCTCGCTGTGGGCTTTTGGACGGACCTCCCCCGCGTTGAGGTATTCCGCCAAGTGTTGGAATACTCTCACCTCCCGCTTGATAATCCACCACAATATGAGGTGAACGGGCTGAATGTAATTTTTCCTCGGACAGCTTTGTCTTTGGCATAGTGATCAATAACCACACACAGTTGGTTATCATTAAGTATGAAGTAATAAGCTTCGATATCTATATAAATACATCCGATGGTGAAATTGATAGCTTTGATCTGCTCGGAGTGTACTAGACGTTGTATCACGCGACGCAGGGTTTCCACTCAGATGTTATTAGCTTCATCCTCAGGCATAGTTTGAAAATGGACGTGAAGTTCAGTTATGTCAGGAAGATTTCTGAACTTCGTTTGAATTGATGGATATTCCTACTGGTTGCATTAGGAAGTTTATTTCAGATGTATGAATATTTCGTCAGAGAAAGATTGACAGTTCAATTGACTAGCAGGCAGAAACTCTTCCATAGAAAAATATGGAGAAATACTTCCTTGGTTTATCTCGCATAATTGCAATGAAACCGCAATTCACACCTTGCGCTATTTTTTCCGCATCAAGCACTACTCGTTGACACCTACTGACCGTTTTGTGCTATGAAATGAAAATTCCAGCTTGAGCAATGACCCTATATACAGAGGAGTACTTGGAACAAGAATAAGGACATAAAACAGGAAATATAGCTCACATACCACATACATGCTGATCTGTACTAACCTATTCATCCTTGTAAACCATCAGGCTATAAGCACTGGTATCCGATATTGAGAACTTTATTGACTAGCATACAGAAGCTCTCGAAAATCTGTGGAAAAATACTGTCCATGTTCACCTTAATTGAAAGCTAAATTCATTTATTGTGCTGTCTTCCCTATCTCAAACCCTACTTGTTAACCACTATTAACCGTTTTGTGCTATGAAATATAGATTCTAGCTTGAACATTGACCTCATAAAACAAACTAATATCAAAACTTCGTACGGAACTTCGATTATCACGTGATAATCATTCTAGAAGTTGCTGCTGGTTACGCAATCATCATGGAATACTATAACAATAACATGCAAATATTATAGGTTTTATTGAAAGAAATACAATATCGCGTGAAATTTTTATCCAGAATATTACACACCTTTTTTGTCATATCACATGTGATCGCTCTACATCTCCCCGGTAAGCACGTAAGATTGTTTATTTTTCCACTCTCGAAAACACCCGTGATGTATGGGAATGATTCGTGACGAAATGACCTCAGAAACTCCGTGGTAACCGATCAGTTCGCGAGATTTCCACCGTTTTGACGTTCTCGAGCAATCGAAGAAGTCCTGTTTCAGAGTGTGTCCAATTCTTTGTCGAAACCTTCCGTCCATTCACGTCCAATCGGAATTATTTCAACACTTCCCGTAGCTAATTACGCCAAATAACGGCGAAGTCGTTCGAAGATGCATTGGCGCCTATTTCCCGACATGACCTTGAAATATTCGAAACACCGTTCCCCCACATGAACCCTTGTATAAGAAAAATCAGTTTAACATCACATCCTTGAACGGAACCTGTGGAACAAGCGTACTAAATCTTTCCTCGATGCGTGCATCAATTTTTGTAAACCGCAACCTGTTTAGCTCTGATTATGCTTTACTTTGTCAGCAGATTCCAAATTTGTCTCATAAAGCAACCACTTGGTATTTTGAAGCACCAAGTACAATTGTACCGCCTGTAATTATCTGTCATGTTCGCGCACATCCGAGCGTGTCTTTCACGAATGCGTTAAGAACTATACTATAAATAATACTATAATTATTATAATAGTAATAATGTTAATATTAGTATTACATGCTCGCGAATTCAATTATGGGCATTCGCACCTGTAGGAAATTAACTGGCGTAGATATAAATAAAGAATTTCGTTAAAAGATGCTATTTGTATCTTACATTCGAGGTAACTAAATGAGTGAGAACTACGAAACAATGGGATGAATGTACTGACCACTGAGAATCGGGGATTTCGGTGCCATCAGTAACTCTATGTTCAAACATCTGTTGCATAATGATGTGTTAGTGAACAAACTACGCCGGTCAGGTCGGTCACCAGAGTCTGAAAAAAACTGATACAACTCACAGTGGACACGGCTCGTTGCCATTCTGGAAGGGCTGCACATATGCGAAAGAATTAGATCTGTCACGTCGATGAACCACATAAAGGAACGCCACTTGACCCTAGCTGCTTCTCAATGTGGTGACCATCACGGGGATTTTGAAGTAAGCTGATCAAAGGCTTGTGAATAAATCCAGAGCGCTAATTGGCTGAACGATCAAAAGAGACAAAACAGGATTTTTATTTTGTATGAAAGATTTCAAGACATTCAGTCCCCTTGATCCACTGGACCAATACTGACTGGTGCCAGCAAACGTCAGTGGCTGACACCTCGTTCATTCTTTTTTAACACGAACATAAAACATTATGATACGTAGGACATACAGATAACAGCAAATATTTGTATGTTCATTCGTTCAAGGACACAGAGAGTGCATGGACTACCATTGGTGCCCGCACACAGCCGGAAGGCAAGCATCGGTCAGCGTTGACCAAGAATGCAAGTAATTTCGGATTGCGGTTGCTTAACAATACGTGAAAGGGGTAAAGTCGTCAACAACGTGATCTATTTTCATGATGAGCTTTGAAATAGAAGGGAATGAGATTTCGCCTCACTCGGCCTGTTGCTGTAGCCTGTTGCGTCATCGTGTTCGCTAACCACTTCGACAAGTGTTAGCCACTTTTGTAGTAGGTGTCCTCAACATTTTTGAATCCTGCCCAACAGGAGGAAGAAACAAACAACTTGTCATTGCTAGACATTTAACTCATCTGATGGTCGGATGGTTCATCACAACGCTCGGTGCACCGCAAGACCTCTCGAAACGGCCAGTCTTCACAATTGTTCTCTCTCGCGCTGATTACTTATAAGCGAGTTCTCGCACGGTTCAGGTTCCACGTGGTTTGACAGGTCCGCGCGAATGACCGCTTGCAAAGTGACGAGGTGAGATTGCAGATGTTGATCGAAAGCAAATGTTCGCAGAAGTTTTCGACATTCAAAACGAGGAATGACCGATCAAGACTGCTGTGTGTACGTTCCTGAGATGTAGTTCATATTGGAACCTACATTTGGAAGGCGACCATATCACAACTCACATAAGTCAAAGACTGTAGTCAGCCACTTGTGTTTCTCCAAAGGCATCAAGTCCGATAGTGTTATGCACGACATCCTGGAAGGCGCGCCTGAAAAGTTCAGTTAGCCTCGTGATTTATTCCTAACTGTCGCCAAGTTAACTGACCTGGAGTATAAGGATGGCGTTGTCATACTTGTCTTCATTCTGAAGATATGTAGATTGTTGAGCAGGGTGAGAATAAGCATTCAAGTGATGCGTTTCACGCCTCTCGAATCGCTAAGTGCCGCTTCAAGACACGAGCATTCCGAGTTCCACCGTCCTTATTGCAAGCGGTCTGCTGGAGACCGTGAACACTTTTGCCTACTTAGGTTACATTACCTCATCAGATTGTGATATTGCAGATAAGATACTAATGGAGATAGCTTGAAGCTCCAGTTGTCTCTTCAGCTTGAGTTATCTGAGAGTTGAAGAGAGGTTCGGTGGTTGCTGGGAAGGGAAAAATATGAAGCATTTTCGCGTTCTATTTTGCTGTGTAGTTCGAGAAACGTGAACTCATTCTCGACAAAGACCTCGACATTAATTGCAATGTCTGACTGCCGTTTTCTCCACCAAACAGTCCGCATCGAGTTGATTAATTGCGTGAATAATACAGCCGTTCGTTGGCGCATAATCTGGGAGGATCAGGGTGGGCGATTGATTCGTCAACTGATCGCGTTGCATAACCTGCGCCGGTTGGATTACGTGATCCAAATGTCACCGAGACGATTCAGCAATGGGGGGACTCATGAGGTGGCCAGACGACAACGTGTTCATGAAATAAGAAGGCCCGTTCTGCCCTATTGAGTTACACAGATAGACGTTGCCTGCCAGGCTGAAATCAACCCAATCACACAATCCAAGACGTCATTGCGCTGTGGACAGTGTACCACTTGCATTCACACCACTCCTATATAATTTCCAGTCAAAAATATAACGATGCCAATCTTGCGTGTTTTGATGTCATTTCAAGACTTCGGTGGCCTTCCAGGTTTGAATGGTGAACGGGTCGCACTGTTAGTGGAGCACATGGGCAGACTGACAGTCAAATGGATTGGCCGAGTCTCACGGAGTGATAGGACACCAATCCGTCAGGTGTTAACATAAGATGAAGCTAGCTCGCTTATGCGAATTTGGTAAGCCAACGTGAGTGTCAGGCTGCACGGTCGCGTTGAGCACTGTGCGCTTCGGCGTACGTGCAGCGTAGAACGCATACGGACGACGATCTGGCTGAGCAGTCGTCTACCCGTGGGTATATGACCAATCCACTCAGATTGGAATGGACTAGGGTCATCGCCGTCCAAACGGTTGAAAATCTCCGTCCAAATCTGTCTTTGATAGAAGAACGGTGGTCTTTCGAGTAACGATTTCGCGGTAGTCATAATGGCAGAAAGAAACAATGAAATATCTGAAGTGTTGAACTGATCGAGCTCCCAAGCGTAGAAATATAGCATCTGGGGTGGCTAGCAAACAAATGCATGTTCCTTCGGGTAACCCTTCGGTCAATTTCCTCCATGAGCACATAAGAGGGAATAGCTTCTCGACCCAATTTCTTCACGGAAAATGTAGTGGAGAACCAACCCTCCGCATTTTGCACCAGTGATGTTTACAGCTCACTGATCTGTGGATGTCACGTCTCGAGCTCCATTCAGGTTCTTTTAAAGTGTAGATCTCTTAGAGTGAGACAAATTCACCCGGCCTTATCCGTACCATTCTGATCCACTGTTTGACAATGAAAAAACGAACCCTGAAAGATAGATAGCATGTGACTTCTGGCTGAAGCCGCGTTTCGGTCGCAAAGAATGGCTCATGATACGACATACTAGGATTTTATCCCTCCCCAGTCATGTTTCACTCATTTACTGAGAACGGTCGTGAGATTGGCTACGAAGCGTTGTGTCCAAATCCACTGCTAAGGCCAATAACCTGTGAGAAAATTTAACTGAAGCAGAGAAATTGATAAGGCAAGGTTAGGCGGATGAGCCAGAGATGATAATGACAGAGACACATTATTAACTACGACGCACCACTTATTCGAATGAAATTTCAGGCCAGCGATTTTTGTTACATCGATACATTAGCATCCTGATTGTTCCGTTTTGATCAGTCGTCTAGATCAGTAGGTATGTTGTGAAGCGGTTGAACCTTGTGGGGTGGAGCAGGCTGCACTGGCTTTGGATTCGCATTCTTGCACACTGTTGAATCGATTTGTGCCTAACCGATTCTTCAACATTGTGAGGTGCAAACCTCTAGATGTTCACTTCGGAGCGGAGACGGACTCACGATCCGTGAACAGTTGTTAAGTTGAAACGATGTTTGTTCTTGGGAATGTTTGCTAATGAACCCGGTATGGGGTTAGCTGTCCAAGCTGAAGGCGCACGATACTGTCAGGTGTTTATATTCTTCGTGAGGATGATGCCTAGAACCTTCTCGAAGTGGATAACGGGGATGCACTTGGTTATTAATGTCGTGTGGAATGAAAAATATCGTGCAGAATACGTGCAACTGAACGTGTTCACTCGTGATTTACAGTGAGTACCTTCACGTTCATTCATCACGAACACTTGAGCCATCTTGGAGGATACTCTCGTTTTTAGGTGAGAATATGGTATGCCGTATTCTAGTCTTTGACATACAATAACGAGAAGTTTACTTTTGGAAGACCGTTCATGGATAAGGTGAATTTTTGCAACTTTGTGGGTCTGTTCACCGACTGCAGTGTTATCATGGTCGTCATCCCAAGCAGCAATATATCAGCGGTCCACATTGGAGTTTCACTGCCACAAGCGAGCGGTGTATGAGGCGTGGGGGTAGTATCGAAATAGTTGGTTCAACTTCGTTGCTAGCTGCCAATTTTTCCCTTATGTTTTCAGTAAGAGTAGGTTTTGATGTTGCCAACAATCCTCCTATCAGGACGGTCAAAACCGAACCAGAAATTCCAAGTATGCAATCATATTTGAGACACAGTGGCTGAAAGCCGTAATATTCGCCCTGCGAGCTGGCTCAACAGGCTATTGCATAACGAGGTTTTCAAATCTGTTGGTGACAGCTCTTGACTTGTGATGATTCACTTTCCGGCCTTGTGAAGAAAGATGTGAATGCGCGTACGCTATGAGGATAGGAGCATTCAAAAATAGGCATCGAGCTTGTTGAGGCGGGACAGGCAGATCATTTGTAGTGAGTTTGGAGTGTCTCCAGAGGAAACTGCATGAATATAAAAAGGTTGACTGCGTGAATTCGAAGGCACAGCAAGTGAAGTGATCCACAATAGTCGGCGCTACAACAAACTAACTGGCTTTCAAAATTATTTGAACTGAAAACACGATAATATCAAGCTTACAAGAGAGAAGTAGTTGTTGATTTTGTTAACGTCTGTTGTGCCATTCACGAAGATTTCTGCGCTTTGTTCGATTAGTGTTGAAAGGTGGCCACATGTTTTATTATTTTACTTAGGAATAAACTGCGTTGATCATCTTTATTCTTACATCAGGTACTGCGAACGTTACCATTACTCCTGTGCCGTGCGGGCCCTGTGAATTTGTAGATGCTCAAATTAGACATTCTCCACATATATTTATCTACCGTGCGAACAGTCGCTTTGCTGCGACCCAACCAATGGTCATTTATCCTGGTGAGCTCAATTCCACTTCATGATCAACCCATTGCTGAACGGTGCCTAGCTGTCGAATTTGTTGTACTGGCTCATTCTTTGCCATTCTCTGAGGCATTTTCACATTCGACGTGAGTGATTCAACTTCCATATGCACTGACTCAGTTGGTACCCTATCAGATCCGGTTCTTATCAGCGCCCACTCGTTAGCCGTTTCGAAGATAGCATATCTTTTCAGTCGTTCGATATTGAGAAGGGTCCTTTTTCCGGATCAACCGCCTAAACGACACTAGGTGTGAAGTTGATTCGTTGACGAATAGTTCAGTAGTAGAAGCAATGATGAATGGAAATCAGGATGAAAATCCCTTGCTTTCATCACCAGGTTATCGGTGCCCTGGGCTACAAAAGTTACCTATGATTATTCCTGCTCGGTACTGAATGCCGTGTTGCTCCATGATATATAGTTTCTCTCCATTTGTCGTATTCGTATTTTGAAATGCTCAGAAGTATATCTATTTGATATCACCTGTTTATAATTGACAATAATTCCTGGGGCCCAGACTTCCTGGCATTTGGCGAATACACGTCCAGATATCTATCTACACAACGAGAGTGACCACTGACGAGGTGTGACGGCTCGTGCACCTCAATGGTCTATTTGGCTGAACTTAACAGCGTGATGGATCTACTAACAGTCACATATAGAGAGCAGGCAAAGGGTAGAAGTCTCATGAGCAGCCTCCCGGTCCTGCAGGTTAGAAGTTGGAAGAACTTTCACACCATTTTTGGAAAATTGTACGAGCTCCGGAACAATGCCATTCACCCGTCGCCTTACGGTACAGGCTGTTAGGGCAAAAGTTCTCTTCGAGAATTCTGGTCGTTCTCCTGTCTAAGGCTGGGCGTCCAGATAGTGTCTCAATCAACACACAAACATGACCTCACAACGTTAATACCTCCATACTGCATCGGCCGTCTCGCAGTATAAACCGGGTCGCCCTATCTGCTGCATACAGCAGGGTGGATAGGCGAAAACATGCTACTGCTGACCCCTCCCCACTGTCCTATCAAATTTAGCTCTCAGGCTCTTCACGACCCTCCATTTTTGATGGTCACTCTGTGGGTCTCAGAGAAACGTAGTTGATCATAGTGACACTGTATCGGTAGGACCCATCTCCGACTCCTTAGCCTCGTAATTCCGTCGTTCTATAGCTAGATCTAGAATGCTAATTATTTCAGATGTTTTCAACGTTCGCACTCTAGAACAGACAGGTCAACAGGTGGCCCTTGTACGCACGTTCGACTGGTGGAATGTTGACGTCTTTTCGTGTTTTGGTGACTAGAATCCACGCCAGTATGCCAACGTATGGAACAATCAGCATGTGCACTGTCCACTCGACTCCGATTATATACATCGAGTGATAACGACGACCAGTCAGGCTAGATTTGATAGAGTTTTCAGCCTTGGTAATTTGTCGTTTCGTTGTCACCCTTGCTGATCAGCGACCTCATTGACAGCAACGACTAGTCGTCAGCAAAGCATAAGTAACAGACTAGCTTAGACAAGCAGCCTTTAACAGTTCTCACGCCGAAGATCCTAATAGCTGCTGGACCGAGATCTCACTGGTCATTCGTGAAGCAAGTACTGTGGCATGCGGCACACCGGTTCGTGGGTCGAACGAACATTGGATTTCGGAGAAATTCTTGGAGACGTTAGGAAGCCAGATGGAGAATTCCGTTTGGCAGTTCACATAACAGTTCACTTAGCAGGTTTAAAAGAGATATCCGTAGGAAACTGAAACGTAGGGAAAACATCTATTTTGAGGCTTGGCTAATCAAGAAAATCAAGGGGATGGAAACCACTTCGGCTTAATGGGAACGTCTGTACACTCTTCAAGCTTATCCGTGCTACTGATCCAAGACGAAAGTCTAAGCGGAGCTATCAGTGAGGCAGATAACACATTTGTCTAAGATAAATCTAGAAGGTAAGTTTTAAAAGTTGACCACCGATAATCAGTTTAGCTGGCCTCCTGATTCCTGTGTGTTACCGTCATGAAATTATGATGTAATACTTTGGTCAATTGGTTCAGCATCATCCACCAAAACTGTGGTACGCAATTGCATTTCGTTTCTCGAAATTAATAGAGCTGCTTGCCGGATGACTTCATGCCGGGACATTTCAAAAACGGTGAGGGGGCTACCTGCTTAAGTATGTTTGTTCACATTTCAGGTACTTCGTAACGCTTGAACATGTTTGATGAATCTCCGAATAACTCCGACGCAGGCTGTTCAAATGAAGTCTTTCTAACCTTCCGTCTTCCAGCCTACGGCAGCCCAACTATTCTGACTGCGAGTGTACACCCCGCATTCCGCACCTTCCAGAATTTTCACATCGTAGAAGACTGGCGGCTTGGATAGGTGTACAATGATGATAGCTACGTCGGGTCTGCCTGAACACTCAACTTACGCACGTCGACTCAAGGAAAACGAAAGTACGCAAGTCCCTTAGTTGTTCTGGTATATTCCTCCAGTCTGTATACTGAGCTCGGCAGTTCATACTATTAAGAAACAGCGTCAGTTCTATCGTTGACTGGCGCGATAACGTAAAGAGGAGCACCTTGTGGTTTTTCTGTATGCACTCATGGCATCGGGAGTGCCATGAACGAAACCACAAGGGGGTGGCCCACACGTCGATACCTCCGGTTGCATGATCGAAGGTTGCCTACCGCCACCCTTCTGGGGGGAGGCTTGTGTAGTGACCAGCGATCGTGTGGCTTCTCTAAGGATCCCGGCTGCAACCGTTTTCCCGCTTGCTTGTTCTGTACGCATGATTCTGTGTACGACTGCTATAGGAGGCCTGATATGAACTCAGTGCCACTTTCTTCAGTCGTGCAACTAATTGCACGCAGTGAACGCTTGTCCTTCTCCTAACGACTCATCGACTTCCTTCTACAATGCCGTTTGATGCGAAACCTTTTCGGGCGTTGTTTAACGCACTCGAAGGTTCCACGCACTTTTCGCTTGGCGCGCTTTCGAGTGCCGCCGAGTGGGCGGTAGCCCACCTCGTGCTTCTTTTCTTTCTTCTCTTGGTTGCTGCCGTTGGTCCCAGACTAGGCTAGAGCTAACTACTTATCATATTTCCAAACATTGCTGGAAATATACGGTTTGTTTCTAAACCCCACTGCGTTCTCTAGTTCGATGCCTGTTGGGATTACGTTTCGATTGCTCTTCAGAAAAACGCTCCAAGTTTCTAGTGGACGAAGATTTGACGCATGCCCATTTCCCACTAGAGATAGGTTTGGTCAAATACTGGACCATTTTCTTCAACATTTTCCTTCTGGTTCACCACTAACTGATGAATCCCCGATAATGATTTTCAGCGCCTCCCCTTCGGTCGCCATCAGAAATTGATGAAGCTTACTTAATGAGCATTACTTCTCTGACTATTTCATACTTGCTTCTTCATTACAATTTTGTGAACCTATTCTCAACGCTTTCGCCAGGTGCATTCCAGCCTCCATCCAAACACAATTAGGTGAGTACGTCCCTCCATTCCTGGGTTTGCCCTTGCCTATCCTATGCGTAATGATTTGTTGACCACCAATTCAAACGCGTTCGTAGTCTAGTTTCAATGTTTCTACCGGTTCTACTACACGCGTCATTCATTGTTATTATTCCTAAGTTCATCCCCGTTCACATTTTACACGCTTTTCTCGTCTTATACGTATCTTCATGCGGCAGCTGTTTATACACAGGGTTACTGATGGCACCGCAATCCCTAATTTCCAATGGTCACTATTATTCCATCGTTTTATAATCCTCGCTCATCTGGTTACCTCAACTGTCAACCACGCGTCTAGCGATGAGTACGCATTTAACGTGTGCCTATGACCATGCACACAATTTCAGCGCCATCAAACAAACTCGACCCATCACGCCTAAGTATTTGCGTAGGTATTTGGTAGTTTTCACTTGCATCCGTTTCACTCCTCATCTGCATCGTTGCATATCTGCAAGGTTCCTCCCACTCGAGATCTCTTCTTGTGCACACCGTCTGCATCTCTGCGAAAATTCCATCGTTTCGATTCTCGTTGGTCTCTCCGCGCGCCTATCTAACAGTTTCCATCAGCTGAACCTGCTACAACTAGGGACTAGTAGTCAACGCGGCCTTACTGACCTATCTTGACCCCGAATCCTCTCGCCACATTGCGGTCGACGCACTGACTCAGCATCTGGCCTAGTTGTATATTCACGGGTCAACAAATCTGTAGCCCTGGTTTTATTGGTCATGTCGGAGATCGTTCCAAAAGTGTAACGCTCAGAGTCATGAGAAGCAAGGATGCACACCTCAGAGTGAAACGTCATGATGGATCGAACCCCCAACGCTTGCGACAACATTACTAGGTTATTCCCACATGGGATCAGATATCTCAACATTCATATCAGGCTTCTGGCACGAGCAATTTATCAGACAAACCAACATGCTTTTCATCTTACTTCCTCTACGACATCTTCAATATTCAGGACCGACCCAGAGACAATTGTGTCGCTAATCCATACGTGTGCAGAATCATATCACGGTACACCTCAGTCGGCATCGGACTCTGCGACGTCGTAAGCACTACCTAACGCTGGTAATGCAAGAGGAACACGACTAGCATCAATGTCCTCGCTGCACGGTCACTCCTGTTTGCTCATTGGCGCACATTCACCTTCGATCTCCATCCGCTCATTTGTTTTTGCAGCACAA
>LOND01000250.1:204389-215953 GCA_014220965.1 Paragonimus kellicotti
AATTTGCATTCACTGTTTTAAGCTGACTATCTGTTTGGTCTTGGGATTTTCGAACCGGCAACACTGATCTCATCGACGGCAGAAGGTGACCACGTTACTGCACAATTGTAGCTGTCAAAACTGTTCATTGGCCGCACTGTCATTTTGTTTCAGTCCTAGTGTTTCTTCATTTCCGATGGTCTTCCAGGACTTCCTCAATTATCGATTGCAGAACGACAATTTTCTGTCGAAGTCAGGCTCAGAATCAGAGAACGAAACATGTTCGTTGGTCACTAGGTAGTCCCAAATTGCGCATAAGCAGTGGTTTTCGTCGTTTTCTCAATCCATCTCTTCACTCATAAGCCTACTGACTCCTTCACGCCGTATCTTCTGAATGACGGACGCTTCCATATCAAACGTTTCGGATATCTGCCACAATCTATCGGTGCGAACGTCTAACACTGAATGCAGTTTGAACGCAGAATTGCGAAATGTCAGATGTCTTACTTATTGGCGCGTTATCTTGGATGTCCACTCACTAAACACGGTTCCCACGTTATACCTGAAAAACTCAATTGCACTTCAGAAGTTAATGAAACGTACCGGTGAAGATCAACTGCGTCGCTCTCTAAGATGGTTGTCTCACTATCGCGGTTAATTACTAATCGTATCAACTGTACACACCCCCTTGAACACTTTATCAGAAGAAGAGGTGCACTGTCTTTGGAGTTCCCAACAAAAACTACTTTCAGAACAGCGAAATTGGCACGCGTGTTCTCAGCTTCGTTGGTGCATGGTTGCTTGTCAAAACCATACGTTCCGCGTTGTGACGCGGCCGTAACGGTGTATGCACGGTTCTGCGTCATCGTATGAATTCGCCTCAAGCTGTTCGTAATACACACCATGTAGACAACAGTGAAATAATTCACAATTAGACAAACCGACCCTGCCTCGCATTTTCGATTCGAGAACATTCCACCAATACCTTACCGAGGCAGGTTTTTCAAATCTCAAACGGATCCTAAACACGTATTGTAGTCGCTGGCTAGAACAAGGACATACATAGAGGTTTCGCCGCGAAAGACCAAAATGATCGTGGTTTTGAGAGTCCGAAGTCGCCAGGTTGCGTATATATCTGGAATACACAATTGTGCAGCTGATGTCTCGAGTCGCTTACACACAGATGTCACAAGACACGTATCCGTCCTACGAAATAGCTCATCTGATACAATGATTCGGCACGCTACTTCCTAACTAATACTATTTATTACAACTCAGTTGACTGATCGTGATCCCACGCTCTTCAACATTGTGATTTTTCTTGAATAATGCGATGAGATTCGAGAGTGACACTTGAATTACATCTCCTCGTGACCCATTAAAATGAGTTGAATTAATATTGCCGTCGTGTACAGTGGTTGTCGACTGCTTCGTTCAAATAANGGTCTGCCTGCTGTGCGCTGTCCAATATTCTTCTCAAAATCATAGTTCACATTGTACACAGAACCTGAGGGGGTTTTTGTTCGCCGTCTGCCTTCTGCATGGAATGGCTTCAGTTTTCCATATGCCGTTTGGCCTACGCGCGTCAGTGGCGCTTCCCTCACTTTTCGTCTTGCTAGCACGCTCGGAGGTCGAATGCTTAATCTCCCTAGCTATCTCCACGTGACGGTATTGTTTAGCATCGCTTCAGACCTATTGTAGTTGTCGTATCATCTACTTTGGGTCTTCCACAATTATTTATGCTTCATCAAGAGTCTGATGTTATTGCGCAAAACTGAGAAAGCATTCAGTAAGTGCACATACGAACTGAAACCTCGTATGAACAGTTTCCCTTTAGATTTTACCACACCGTTCCAGAATAGTTCACAAAAGTATCGCTGAGACATATTTAACATAGATTTATGAAGGATATTGATAAGATCCGTTCAAAAGCTGATTCATCATGACGGAAGCCGAATGGTGACGGAACTCGGTGGATTGCAGGCGACTACTGCAGTGAAATCTTATTGAGTGGTGAAACCGAAAACAAACTAGATGTGATTTCAGGGATTAATTTGCTGATATATCAAAAATTTTGTGTTCATGCTTTCAAAAAGTTCGTTATTGAAATTCACAAGTATTCTAACGATACCGGGCCATCAATCCGATCCAGTGAGCCGCAAATCTCATCAGTTGTTCGCTATTTCAGAAATACCCAGAAACTGGGTTCCGTTCAAAACGTTGACCAGGCGCCGCCAGCATTTAGAACTCATAAGTTACAGGTTCGTTTGAGTTAGACATCAGTATCAAGTTGGAAACAATATAGATCGTTGCACACAACAACTCATCAGTGTGAGCACGCTTAGAGTACCGTCAATTGTAATAACAACTGTTCGTGAATCCACAAAGCCTTAGTGAGTCGACGGATTACGATTGCATCGGCGAATTGCAGGGAACATGGACGAGATGCAACAGCAGAAACGTTGATGCGTGAGCAGGGTCCACAACATGGCCGATCTACAATACACATCGATTGCATACCCTCTTCATCCACTGGCAACATATATTTAATAATTCACTGAGAAACATAAAATAAGTCTATGAACATGAAACTTGGAACACCAATATGCTACGTATTGGGACGAATGATAAACCCGACGCATTCAACGAACAATCGTTCTTCGCACTAACCAGTCTTCAGATTTTCACATTGAGCTTCAACGCTTCTACTATATATACACTGGCACATAAATTACGTCACTGGGGCATGAAAAGTCGTTCTTTTGAAAACGTTTCAAAAAATTGTAAAACCATTTGAGACCAACAGACCTCTCAAAATGTGGCATAGTTCAACTTATATCACGAGTGAGTTGCATATTTCTTTCAAGCTGCTTGCCGTGCTTGTGGTTGATTACACTTCAGTCTTGGTAAATGGAAAACTACGCAAATCTTATAACCCGTTATTTAGAGGTGTACGTAACACAGTTTCTGCTAGTAACGTGTCGTGACCTTAAAAATCGCTATTTGTGCAAGGAATAGAATAGATCGATGGGGGTCTGCGAACAACTTCGAACGACAAATTTATAAAAATTATCAGTTTTCTGTTGCTAAGTAAAACATTCATCCACGCCAAATAATTCCACTGAAGACACATGTGATATCACAATTAAAAGGGGCCACCCAAGGTAATTGAAATATTCGAGTACCACGTATAGATCGTAACTTCGCTGTTACAACGACGTTCATACACCCACACATAGCACGCAACTCACGCAGCATAACTTTGACACAGTGGTTGAAGTCAGTTGGATAGTTCTCAACAAAGGGCACCATGTACTCACGCTTGTAACTCTCGTTAGGCAACACGTTTCTGAATTTGCGACAGAAAGTGAAGGACGTTGTATCGGTCGACTCCATTGAAACCAAATTTTCCACAATTTCACATTATCCTTTGATTGGTTTCCCCGGATTTCAAAGAAGAACGCATATGCGTTGTTCACAAGTGATTAGAGTCATGTGATACAACTATTCCCTTGAGAACTGGAGAGTATTTTGTACAAATGTGTCAGTCCGCAAGGCTATTTTGGCACGAACTTAGCAACCAAACTTCGTTGTAGTGATGATTTCCATGAGTGAACTGAGGGAAACCCAACAAATGATTAGCTGTTTTGAAATTCTCATCGGTAGCACATGAATTATCTCTCGAAGAAATTCCAGCAAGTCACTGCTGAAGTCCTAAAATACTTCGCTTAACGGAACTTCCTCTCTGTTAGATTTGTGAGACCTATTATTGTCCGAATCCGCGCGTGTAACCATAAATAATGTATCACAATTTGGATTTCAATGCTCATCTATACTCCGAAAACAGAATCGAATCCGTATTGTTGGATTGTTTTGGACTGAACAGAACTGAGATGAGTGACATTGATCAAAACTTAGAAATAGACCACCCAGTTTGGTGATGGAGAAAATACATAGCGGAGGATAAATTTTAAGCATTCTCACTCATTTTAATATTTTGATAAAAAACAGATGCTCTAATGAACATCTCGAATTTGCATATTACAACATGAGCTAGGTTACTTGTAACATGCTGTTGTCGTTTATAGTGAACTTGGCTTCTAGTAAACAAACAAGTCTTAGTGGGAATAATGTACAAAATGCGAAGTCGAAAATCAACTGAACATTGTCTGCTCTTCGTGATATATGAACCGTTGGTTGATATAAGCATACAGTTGAGTTAACTGCCGGTAGCTTGTTTCCGATTGCGTTGTAACATTCGATTTTGGATATCATGAATTTTAATGCCGGACTTACGATCGCTGACAGTTGAAATTGCACATGGAATTCGGCAACTCAGCGAAAAGAGACAGAATGTTAGTAAGCAGAATATGCGCGTCATTTTTGACAAATAAATTTGCGGATTTCCGATAAAGGATTCGTGGAGTGAGACGTTGTGTGTGCAGTAGTCACCTTATTTGCTGCGCTAATCGAAGTCGGACCTGAAGGTACGTTTGAGAGACCTGAACACCAATGAACGGTTATTCTTGGCAGATCACCTCATTGGGTAGAATTTCCAATAGAGAAATTTTGTATGTTTCAGAAGACACCATAATTACCTGGTTGAAAGTAAACAAAATTATTGTACAGTGGTTTCGCAGCACAGAACGATTCAGACCACGTCACTAGCATTTCTTCTCATCTCATTCATAGCCTACACATTATATTCGGCTGCAACAGCTTGCTCTATTTATCATAGAACAGCACTGTACAGCCTAATGACCTGCTAAGCTTTGAACGTGGCTTCCAACAACGTGGTCACCTGCGAAACGATTTAGGTATACCATTATTCATACGATACTTCGTTCGTGTATCCCGCGTATTATATATAAAATAATACTGTTTCATGTTTTGGATGAACCACTTTTGCGCATATCGTCAGTCGTCTTTTGAAAGATGCGGGCCGCTATATCCAACTTATGATCCGGTTACGTCTGATCAAATCTGATCGAATCGTCTAAAATTTTTAAGAAATTATGTATCGAAACGTGGGTTACTTTTGATAAATCTGTGATTTATGCCTTGTTCTCTTAACGCTCCAATAGCTCAGTTTTATTCTCCCAATTGTGTTTCTGTGGAGATTTGAATCGTGAGTCACTTTGTTTTCAGTTCGAACGAAAACTTTGACCGTTTGCCGAGTTTATTGCCTTCAGAAATGCCAGCCCGTTTCGTGCGTATAAGAAGACCTACTTTTATAGTTGACGAATTTTCGCGACAACTTAACGAGTATTTGAGTTTGTCCACATTGTGTCTTAGGTTATTGATGAGTGGTAACGTAGTCGGAGCTCCAATTCTAGCAGTGGCAATAATGTGTAATACTGATGAATTCTAACATGATTGAAACCCGGACCCACTGCACTTTCAGAAAGAGAATGACTGACAGATCTATCTGATCGCGGAGACTACGATCAAATTTGGATGATATGTAACCCGACATTTTGTATGTCCGTTGCCTCAGAAATTGTGGGTTTCATCAGTACTCTGAATTGAAAGAATCTATCGTAACAAAGTAATTTCGAGTTGTCTTCTAATCAGAGAAGGACTGCAACAAAGCTTCACACTTGCAGATCCACTGTTCAATGCAATCATGGATGAATCCTTCATTCACTGAAATAACTGTAAGTTCTCTTCGAAATTGTCCGAGTGAGTGACTGCTGTATCTTGCTCATTGGCCGAAATCTCACACTCACGATGCGTCCTAAAAATTTTATTGCAGGAAGTAGAAATTGCACAAGTTCAATTGAATTTTCAGTATCATCCTTGATGCAATCATGAACGAATACTCCATTTATAAAACAATTGTTAGTTTCATTCTAGAATGTTCGGAGGTGTTTTTCTCGTTTCTGTTAGCTTGTTTCTGTTAGCTGAAATATTCCACTTTTACTGCATCCTTGAGTTTTCATTCACTGCAGACATCAATGCATGGAGTGAATATTAACCTCTTCTAGATACTGACGACGATCAGACGTTATTTTGATGATATTGCAATACATTGAACTGTTTTTCAGCTGAACGCAACCTGTTTTGCGTTCAATATAAAAGTTGTTACATGACGATGATTTTTCCAATAATTCAAACATTTATAAATTGGTCGTTGGATTGTGGAATACAGTCGCTAGCTTCTTCCGTGGTAGGTTATGTTAGGCGCTAATGATGCAGGTGACATTCCGTGAAAATCGTGTTATAAGGCTGTGCGCAAATTTTTACTGAGTGTTCCCAAGAATGTTTCTCCCAAAACACTCAGAAATCACTAAGAAAACGCCCAACGATCAATCGTGGAACAGTCATGCTACTAAGGACGTGTATTACCGACTGAAAGTGTCAACAAAAGAACTAAAAGAGGCGGCGATTCAACAGACCAAATTCGAATGAAGCAAAGGAAATTAACGGATGAAGTCAGTAGTCAATTTGTGAGGAACGCACATAGTATGAATCGTTTTTCGCTGTTTTCTTTGTTCGACAATTCATGGAAACCTCGGTGTCATCTCCGGTAAATATGATATGGTATCAAAATACCACATTATATATGGCCACACGTCGCCATGCAGTGTTTCACTGTTTCACACATCATTCTGCTAATCTCGCGTAATTGCTGCATCAGTCCGCACTGTACATTTCTGTTTGACCTGTTCAAAAATAAAACACTTCCGAATGAAACTCTGCCATGTGCATGTGATAGTTATTTCCCCAACGGTCACTAATTGAGAGTCAGCTAAAATGTTCCATTGTTGAATCTAATTCCAACTCGATCATTTGCATTCATCGACAATGCTTGAAACTCTCTGACTACTTCCTCAGTACCGCTCAAGGTTTTGTGAACATTATTTGTTCTCGATGATTGCAGCTCTTGATTTCACTCGTTATTTTGTGGCGAGATTCACTGCAGGTCATTCACTTTCCTTGCGCTACAAGTTAGTGGACCCGACGTGATCGTTTTCTAATCACCTTATCTTGGGCGTCCTATTTTTTCCCGACATGTCTGAATGCGGTTTTTCAGTCGACAGTGATTCAATTGTGGCTTTCGCCAGCACTCGGCTTCCCAGTTTTTGTACTTCTGAACGCAGGTGTTGGTTTGGACGAGTTGTAGCTTAATTGCAACATAATCTTTCTTGATACCCACTACGGGGCATTTCCAATGTAATATTCTGGTGAACTGTCCTTGATGGAGTAAGCTACTTAGAAGTACGATCACACAGGCGGTTACTCTGACCAATACATTTCTGACTAAATAATTCTGATGTTGCTGTTATTGCGCTATTTGGGATTCACCCAGTCTAGTCAGCACATGCAATCACATCAATGAATCGCAATTGTAGATTCATGTACAAACGTCGTCTGAAGTTGTCTCCCATGTCACTGATATTTTCTACCCTCCTTGTTGTTTGGATAAATGTTTCGTCACACAGTATCGACATGCCTTTCTATATATATATATATATGTATATATATATATATATATATATATATATATATAGACCTCTGTCCAAACCAACGGGTTCCCAGTTATCACGTGTGTTATACACCACCATAGTGTTCAAATTAGGTGAAAAGATTGTCGGTGATATGTTACATCTAGCTCATGTTGTCAATGATATCTCATAGAATGGCAGGCTTATGATCAATGCTTTCCTCGATTGGCTTCGGTTTCAAGCTTGAGGATCAGCTTCAGTGCTTCCAGCGAACGGGGATGAGCAAAATTCGGATCAGCTTGACTGCTAGAGCGGCAAAATGTTTACCTAGTTGAATATGAAGCTAATTATGATGGACGACGCGGACTATGATGGATAAATGCCTCCGTATTATTGACTCGTTATGAGAACAACTGTGCGAATTTTATGACCATCCATTCTAGTAACGTTGAACGATTGTAAATCTGAAAACTTTAAACTTCCATCCAATGTGAAGATTGACAAACACTATGAAATATGTGCACAGATGCATTTACTTTCGATTCATTCCTCTCGGAACACAATTTCTGTGGTAGTCGATACTCTCTTTACGTTTCTGTGAGCATTGCAACCTACCTTGCATAATTAAATTGACTTTTCAACCCATTTTTTCGAATGCTCCACACTCTTGACTGTACCGTTTTTGAGCACTAAGTAAGAGTCGTAGGGAGTGTGAATACGCTTGATGTAATCCTCCTCCAAAGATACGTTGGATCGACCACGGAATAAAAATGTACATGACAAAATTCGACTCTTTCGCCTCTGTGTGAAGTAAACGGAATACATCGGTCCCGAAGATAGCGCAGCCGTCCCCACTGATTTTATTCAAATCAAATCAGAAACGAAGCATAGAAACGCACTTCCGTCCGCTCTGAACCGTGTGTAACAAAGGGGAAAATACGGTGTGTTATTTTACTGAATGTTGACCGGCGAGCTTTCTGGAACAAGAAGAGCGAAGGACAATTATTGTAAGTAATATTTGGGGTCACAAGCTGACACCCAGAATAGGGAAATCAAAGTCGAACGGGTTAAATGTAGCGGAAGTTATCTCCGGAATTTCCCTCGACAGCAGCATTGCACACACATCATTCAGAGGTAACTCTGAAAGACTACTCATAATGCATAGTTCACATAGTGCAAGAGGTATCATGGACGTTGACCCAAAAAGAAGACCTACGGATTTGGCTTTCATCCACCTTATCTTCCTCCCATCACCATCAGATGGCACCATAAAGAGATTTGTAAATATTGAAATAATTAAACAGGTCTCTTCGCAGCTAGACAGAATCACTTCACAAATTATTTGAGGGGTCTACTTCAGCATATTGCTTGTGTAACTCTAGCGTAACTCTAGTCGTGTCTACCGGCCCGGGATAAGACACTCGCCAGTGAACGCGTTCAGTAAGTAGCCACCACAGGTCACGTTCACAATTTTTGTTCATACCGGGAAGGTTCATAGCTACCTGAACACCTGCATTGGTGATGCGATCATTTCGCGGTTCGTCTAAACCTAGGAATGTCAAGAACTATCTAGATCGGTCAATTGTAGACTTGCTGATTCTATTGAAGCATGGTTCATTGCTGTCGATGTATAACCGTCATGTGCAGATGGTTTTGGACTATATTGTTGATGATGCACTTGCAAGATCATTTATTCATCGCGCGAAAACCATACTGGTTAATAATGTTACGAAAAATGTGCAATACCGGTAGTGTGCGTTAACCGGAGAACAGTGTTTCCAACAAGCAGATGTCATTTGCGAACGCTTATCGACTTCAGGACCCGACGACTACGAAAACATCCCGTCTGGGATCGTCACAAGTGACTCAGTTGAGCAGCAAAATAAACAAACTTGGAGGTAACACGATCGTAGAGTTCTCTAGGAAATGTTGGTCCTCGGTGGATTGCAACCGTTTGAATGCCACGGAATTTCGTCAGGTTCTTGTTGTACATCAGTCCTGTGGCGTTGAGAGGAATGTTGGATGACAAAATGTATGGCGAACTTCCTGAACTTCTCTGTTTGCATTCACTCACTGTGCCGCCCAAACTGGTGTCTGTACTATGTTGATTATGTGGAGTCAATGTTGCGGAGAACATTGGTTCAGTTCGCTGGTCTCCATGGTGAGTCCGAGCTAGTGTTCAACTTCCACTGTGCCACCCATCTGTGTGCAGACGTTAGACTGCATGGGTCGCTGAGGCATCATTCCGCGTTTTCACTTGAGTAGTTACGTGAGAACTTTACGGGGGTTCATTTGAGCTCCCAATATGCCGGCCATAAACATTTTTCGACGCATACTTGAGATGATGCGGCTACAGCTGCAAAACGACAGTAGAGTGGTGGATCATGCCCGGTCAACAGTTATTCCCATTGCAACAAACAAAAGAGCCAGTTCTTGCACGAAGACGTTATGTGCAACGATGTCGAACCTGGAAACTCGGTTTTGGTGGTGGACTACCTACGGTGCTAAGCGGTGTTGCCGGAAGACGTATTCGCATACAACAGTTTGCTGCGTGTTGTGATTTTTTTGACAAGATGTTCTCATCTACCAGATTGTATATTCTCAACTGTTCTCATAGGTACACATCCACTTGCTGGGTGGATCGTGATAGGGTTCAATGTGAACGGTTATTGTTACTATATAAAAATGTCTTTTATCATACACTGTCACGCATACTTGAGGAAATTGAATGCTACCCAATGTCTTACCGTTTTTATTAACGCTTATTCAGCGCGTTCGTTAATCAAGAATTCATTTTTCAGATGTATCAAGTTGTTGAGTTCGAGGACGAGAGCGTGGAAATCGTGCATAAGTCATGCATAACGCAGCCAAGGATTTGAATTTTGGCTGGGACTTGCGTCATCGAAGTACGACAGATTGTTGTTGGACAGTAAAGCAGCACACACGGGTTCTGAGCTTTACAAGGTCAGAATGCATCGTGCAACAAGTATCACTGTCCTTTTCTCCTCCTATTTTCCAGATCATCTGTGCTCGGCATAAAAGTACCAAGGATACCGGAATGGTTATCAGGATTACCATTGTCTGACTCCACGGACATAATGGAAAGTGCTGGCATACGCAAGCGGTAAGTTGAACTCATATTATGTACAATTTGCGGACAACAATCATCCGTTACAAATTCACTTGTGAATTCGAGGAGAACCGTGAACCGACGGTTTATTCCGTCGACATCACTTACTTGTCATCTCCACCTTTGTTGGAAGATATTCTTAAATTATCCCCACCCCAAAACCGATGTACACTGGGATCATTGTAAAATGTACCCAGTTTTGCCAGCCCCATTTCTTCTAGGTTTGTAAAGTGTTACATTCAGTGTGATAAGTATTCAACTCTATCGTTATCAGTCAGCAAGCGGCACGCACAGATGCAGCATGTACAAAGTACATTGTAAAAGAAGTCAAAGAGTTAGAACGTAGGTCCTCTAAAACAATATTAACTTTATTCAGCGGATGTAATCCGAAACTTTGTCATGCAAAAGGTAAGAATGCGTGAAGAATTACGCGCTGTACGGCTGAGAGTGAGTGCTTCGCTATTCCAACATGTCGTTGCTGGCCAATCAACAAACCAACTGTTTCCCGTGCACTCCTTCATGCAAATCATTGAGGACATGCAACTGCTCAACGTAAATTTGGAGGGTGTTGCATTAAGCAAGCACATGGTATGCTCCATTCTTCTAGTTCATAATACTGTGGTAACCTTTCCCATTGTGTTGGTGGCAAATTCATGCGTGAATGCACCCGTAATGTGCTGAAAACGTTACTGATGGACGATGTCGCGAGAACAATCAGCTGAAGAGCGGTCATCAAAGGCATATCAATTGCCTGTACGCCTTTGACTACAGCTATTTTCGGTATGTAAAATGAAAACCAATAATCTTTTCACCAATGCAGAATCCGTTATGAAAAGTGTGTACCTCGGCGTCTCGCACTTCGACGGTGAGGAGACCGTTCAGAGATAGATCCGGGGGGGGTAGGTTGAGAGCAATGAAGTATACAGGCGAGGCCAATGCGGACGTTTCGGCATTGTGATATCGAAGTTTCATTATTGGACGCGATGATAATGTTGATAGTGTGAATG
>LOND01000251.1:0-14548 GCA_014220965.1 Paragonimus kellicotti
GCAATTCTTTGTCGTAGGCGCCCATCTACTCTACTGATATAGACATCACCGCAACTGCAAGTGAACTGATAGATTACATGTGATACATAACATTTCGGTAGGTCACGATTATGAACAAGCTGATCGACACTCTTAGTTGGGAGTAGCAAACGCAATTCAACCGTGGGGTATATACGAGTTAGAGCACACAGTAATTAACGACTTATGTCAGTTGTGCTATGGTCGACTTTGTGGTGAGTTCTAAAGCAGCAGCCAATGTGTCGTAAATTATCCTATCGCCAGTTCACGTTGTACACAATACGTAATAGCCAGGTGTCTGTACTATCAAGAGCATTTTCCTACTGCACACGATCAGACCATACTGGAAATCACAAACCTTCGACAGCAAATTACCGTTCCAGTTACGTGCAGATGGTCTCGTATTTAAACCGCCTTCATACTGGAGCCGTCTTTGTCCGTTGAACCTTTCTCTTCCCTATAGGTTTCATTCCTCAGATCTTCTTTAATGTTCTCAACGAAAAAAGTACGAGTGTCTAAGTGATACGGAAATAACTAAAAAGCGAACTAAATAACTGCTGCGTAGTTATGAAAGGTTTACCCAGATGACAGTAGAAATCAGCTTACATTGTCTTACGGCCCTTTGCAGTCGATAAGTCACTTAGCAAATCGACTTTCTGTTGACGGAGAGAAAACGCATTCCTTGACGCATGGACAAATTATTGAAACAACCGAGGCGTTGTACAGCAAAACTATTGTCGCGTATACTCCGTACTCCGTCGTTCATTACCGTTATCCGTCGTGCTGTTATCCGCCGTTTCATTGACCGTTATTCCGTTCCGTTTACGCGCTCGTAGGCCGTAGATCCAGTTACAACACCTACTCAACAGAACAAATTACAACAGAAGAGTCATATCAACTTAGATATCACACTCATCCTGTCCACTGAATCCATCGTTATGTTAATGCGATCAAAATAATTCATCCTATGGTTCAGTCTGCCAGCTTGGATAATGTTTGTATCCAGTAGGTATGCATAGGATAGTGTTAGGAGAATCATACACCCTTTGATAAGATGCACATTTGAATGAGCTATGCAAAGTCTCCCTGCATTTCGCCATCATTTTTTGTTGAGTCACTTTCGTCAAATCGAGGCAATGTGTGGCTAAACGAAATGGCAATGAAAATTTTTACTGGTGTTTTAAGGATAAACTAGTCGTTTTGCTTCGTTGTCTTCTGAATTCGCTTCCCAAACAGTCGAGACGGTTTGCCTTTAACACTGATGGCCCGGTAACCTGTAGATCGATGAATACGATCGTTCCCTAAAATCTCCTCAAATCCTTGTTTCACTCCATTTTCACTTTAGATCACTCACTCTCAGTCAGCTAACAAAAATTCCCAAGGTTATTTATGTCGGATGAAGCGAGAACGATAATCAATAACGTGACTAAAACATTGTCTCAAGGTCACGTTAACAGTTCACTCTCATTCATAATTGATCTCGGCGGTAGCGTTAGGCTAGATCTTCTAACCGGCCCGTTTCGAAGAGAAGCACTAGACTCGAGTTTTGTTCTTGTTCGAGATCGTCAGTAGTACATATCTTTGCTACGGCCGAGGCTGGAAATCAGGCCACGCCTTCATGAACCAACCGTGTTCACCACTACATCATGCCTCACATTAGGCACGACTGAATTATAATATGCAAATGCTGAGCCGCAATCGCTAGCGGACAAAACTCCCCGGTAATTATTTATTTTGAAGGTGGATTGAATATGTACGCATTCGGAATGCGATAATACATTGTTGTAGGGTACATATCGCCGTTCAAAAACGCGAGACATAAGTTAAACTTTCACCTCAGTGCTTAAACTATTGTACAAGTTACAGCAGGTCGGCTGTGGCAATGTTTTTCAATTAGGCTTAACAGACGCACAAACTTCTACATTAGTCCTTGGGGTAATGAATCAATTACTTTTCAATTTCAAGTTGAACATCACCCACAATTGATCGCAGCTGTCGCATTCCCATAGACTTTCCAGTCGGCCCCTTTCGAAAAGAAGCACTAGACTCGAGTTTCGCTCTCATTAGAGCTCGTCAGTAGTGCATATCCTTGCCACTGCCGGGACTAGAACTCCGGCCATTCTTTCTTTCATGAGGCAACCGTGTTTACCACTGCGCCATTGACCTCACATTAGGCACGACCGAATTATCATATGTGAACGCTCAACCACTTTCGCTTGTGAGTAATGGAAAGTCTATGGGAATGCGACAGCTGCGATCAATTGTGGGTGATGTTCAACCTTGAAATTAACCAAATCCCCGACTACTCATTTGTAATATTTTTCGATTATTCACTTCGTTTATAACGTTAAAGTAAGTATACGCATCACTCTAAAGATTCACCCACATACAAGTTAGAAGAAAACAGCTAGAAGTTTCTAATTTGGTTGTTCTTTGAGTGACGTTCAATGAACATTACACTACATCAGTTTGTTATAGGACGACTTCCATTCTCTTGGTGTAGGAGATGAGTTTCATCCCAGAAACGGGTATTGTGGGGGTGTGGACCACATCTGTAGACTCTGAAAATCCTACCATACTGCTAATACCGTAACTTGGCGGGACCTCACTCTTCTCGATAATTTAACCATTAGACTTACAAGTATGCTATGAACTACATTCAAGTTACTTAACAGCTCAATCAGCAACTCTTTCCTTGATATTGATGAGACGCATATTTCCATTTTCAATGGTTTACTATCACCAGTTGTTTTGTTTTGGGCATAGTTCACCAAATGTAATCATTCTTTGGCATTTTTCTTCCCACTCACCAACCCACTTCGCCACAGACGTTTGAGGACGTTACACTTCTGTTAAGCGATGTTGTTGGATTCACCTCCATCTGTTGCGAACTGTCTCCTTTGGAAGTGGTTACATTGCTTAACAAACTCTACTACTGCTTTGACGGCCTGACCGAAAAGCACAAAGTCTACAAGGTAAATGTGTTTGGTAAACAATGGCCCTAAACATCTGCCATTTGCAGTAGCTGATATTGATGATGACCTGTTTTATGTTCTATCCTATTTTTCGGATAAGTGTACGGTGTACTCAACAGCGTTATTGAGTAGTATGACACAAACCGGAACTAATGTGGTAGTTGCAACCAAATATATCACATGCTGTTTGCGTAAATGAATAGTTGGCTGCTGCTTCATTGAAACACGGTTTCATTAGCTGTCGTTACGGTTCCAGTACTACATCGAATCTAGCGTTGATTTTGAACTATTTCGTTGGACATTGTAGTGACTAATTTCAGAACACAATAGTTGGACGAAATGTAACAAACGGTTGACCAGATAGAATAGAATGGTCCAAATCCTGTAACATCCGTCTTCTTACCACGCTTGTGAAAAGCAACCTGCGGATTGTATCTAGGTAACATACTGAAGAGTAGTTCATCGTCGCGGAACGAATTCCGAAACAAACTTGAGCTGACAGATCCAGCCAATAATGATGAGCTGAAGGAGAGTCGACCAATCACTGATTGTCTTTTCATTGCGTAATGTGTGAACTGATTTGTCCATATGAGCCTATGTACCAGGTGAGCCTGGTGGACTGTAGACTACCTCATGATGCAGACGATCACATAGTACATGAATGTCCCAGGGTCGGTTGTTCCCTTTTTCTTTTCTTTGACCTCTTCTGTGTAATCGATGGTAGTAATGTGATTCACAACAGGTTACAGGCATAATAGGCTGACGTATGTGGTAAGTGATACATGTGAGTGATGGTCCGTTTTAACCTAAACCGTATATTTCAAATTATTTATGTGTGGAGTACAAAATGAGCATACTAACATGACACTTGCAGAATGATAGAGCCCTCAGTTTCTTAGCCTGCCGCAATCATATGTCAGCCTGTTACCCCTGGTAAATGGAAGTAAGAAGAGGGCTGTTCAGCCACAATACTCATTTGATGACAAGTAGTCAGGCAGGGCGAGCGTTCGATTACAGACATGCCTTTTAACCAGGTCAATTAGCCCTACGCATTAAAATCAGCACCTTTAATGTCACATTGACTATGATGCATTGGTTAATGCACACCGGGGTTTCGGCGAATGATAAATATGTGAAGACTTAACAAACGAAGCAATCAGACCAATTGTGTTTTTGGTCCGTCGGCTCATGGTCTGAGATTGCTTAGGTGATCTCATGAAAACCGCTCGACTGGGGAAGTTGACTGGGCTTTGAAACTTCAGCGTATATCTGAGTGTCGAGTCTGCAGGAAAATTAATAGTGACATGATGTCCTATGTGTAATACCCTATCCGATTCTTAGTAGTGAACTGCGAACGAAAACGAAAATGAAAGACCTAGCTAGTTGACTCCTAAACTGTTTTCGCCCCTGGAAAGTATTGAGTGCCCCACAGTTAGATGCGGGGAAAAGAAATCCCCAGCCGACTCATTTCACTGAAAGAGTTACCCAAAGAGCTTATCCAAAAAAGCCTCTCTCAGGTCTGGACATTACTATATTCTCACTCTTTTCTGGAGATTTCAGTGAAGCCTAGTGTTTCCACTTCAGTAGGTTTCTAGCCGTTGATTTTCGGATCAGATACTGATAACAAGACTGAACTAGGGTTACTTTGAGCATCTCAGCATTAACAGCTGAAGATGGTTGGAGATCACTCAACTTGATCATAAAGATTTTTCAGTTAATTGAAACAAACGCACGTAGGATGCAAATGGGTCTCCCTTGGGATAGGCTGAGGAAGCACACAAATTTACTGTGCGTTTATCAACATGATGCTTGTCACACGATTTGTTTGGAATAATTACTTTTTTATTCATTCTGCAGTCATAAGGTGTTATCGCCTTCTTTGGTGCTCAAAGTCTGGCTCCTACCGATAACGTGATGTGGCGAGCGTACACTGATTTTTATTGGGTCTATTTCCTGTACACTTAATCAGGTTTGCAACGCCTGTTCTTATCTGGATACAACACACGTAAACAACAAATACAATTTATCGGTTGTTTTGCTCTTTATACAGTGCTTAAACCAAAGCTGTTATCTACACCGCAGTACTTACTAAGTCTTGTGGGCAGTACTTGGACCGGATTCGAGGTGAGAAACTTTCCTACGGTTTGACATTAGTTTATGCGACGTAGGTCTAAACATGAAAGGAAAATGACGGCGGTATTGACTGCTTTCGAAATCTTTTCGTTCTTAAACATATGTTTAGAGTTTGTAAGAAAACAACTCTGGAAAATTAACTGCCGTTGTGACCACGTATAAGCGTCTCTGGTTTTCGGGCAAGTAGTTCGGCAGAATTGTGTCTTGTGCACATTGATATAGGATTTGATGACTCCAGTCCCGGCAGTGGCAAGGATATGCACTACTGACGAGCTCTAATGAGAGCGAAACTCGAGTCTAGTGCTTCTTTTCGAAAGGGGCCGACTGGATAGTCTATGGGAATGCGACAGCTGCGATCAATTGTGGGTGATGTTCAACTTGAAATTAATCAAATCCTCGACTACTCACCAGTAATCCAGTCATACTGTCGAATGTCGTTTAGAGGCCGACGGTGTATCACAGTAAGTTGAATGCAACTATGACTGTCCTGCGTCTAAGGTCAACCCAGTGACCCAACCATTCGCAGTAATAATTGAACTGAAAGGTCAATTCCATATTGACAAAAAGCCTTCGTGTTGATAGTGCAATAAGCCTATTGTGCTTACAAATAGAAAACCAAACTGATAGTGTTTATAACTCCTTTTTGACTATCCAATTTATATATCTGTTTTCACAGGTTGAAACTATTGGTGATGCTTATATGATCGCCTCAGGTTGCCCTATACGAACCAAGTATCATTCTGCGCTCATATGTGAAATGGCTCTGGACATGATCACTTCAGTTCAAGTAGTGAAGGATGAATCAAAGGATCCACCAGAAAGTCTCCGTATCCGTGTTGGTAAGTCACATGTGACCAGAAGAAAAGATACTTTTCTTGTGAATGCAATCGGAGTTTTGAGTGCTCCCCAAAAGAACAGATATTTATTTCGCTCGTGCTCTATCGAAAGAGATATTTTGACTGGTAACCAATCCACTCTGTCGAATATTGACTGATGAAATCCAGCACAAACCGTTAGAGCCAGCATTCAAACTGGCCTTACGTGGATCGTGAAAAATACAAGAGAATTCATCAATATATTAGAATCCCAGTGGATAGAACAGGCTAAACCTTGTACAGTAATAGCTTACTTAGGTCGTTGGTGCTTATTGCCAACGATAGTTGAGTATTCGCTGTGAGACGCTTAAGACGCTAAATTTTCGGCAACAACAAAACTTATTCAAGCAGTAATAATATATGACAGTAAAATTCAATTACTGGGATTTTTCTCGCCATTGAGTATAGCTTTCGAACGCCAGCAGATTTATCAGCTAGCCACTTTCCAGGAGAAGAGCTACCCTCGAATTTTTCATTTGTTAAGGCCAATCAGTAGTGCCTATTCTTGCAAAGTTCAGGCTTTAAACTTCATTCCATGTTTTCAAGGACGCAATCACACTGACCAGTGTGCTACTTACTGAGCTCTCTAGCTGTTTGAATAAAAACGACATTATTTTCCTTGAATGCTATACTACAAATGCATTTTACGTACCGAAGGGAATCAAGCACTGATGACCAACATAAACAGAAACCTGCGACTCAGATTGTGGAACAAACATATCCTTTTTGATGACCTTTAGGTTCATTCCAATGCCACAGAAGTCACCATAAATAGATGAGAATTGTTTCGAGGAAACCCGGTAGTAAAAAAAGTAAGTTTTAGCTAGATTCCAAACAGCGACAAAAATAGCGTGTTCGAACGCGGAAGCGCTTTATCAGCCGCGAAGACATACCGGAAGGTCAAAAATATCACCTTCTGACTCAGCCATTTAGCTTTCTTATTGGTTTATATGAAATCCACCAACAGAGCTATGTGGCCGATTGTTCTGGCACGATTTCTCAATCAGTTCAGGTTAAGACCTATCAGTGCCACTAGTGAGCATTGGAATTTCTATTTTGCCGACGTAGCTTCCTGGTTTAGTCGGTAGAGTGATTCTATATTTGAAAAAAACTGGTTTGAATACATCTCAAGTCCAGGTTGTTTACATATGTGTCTTCAAAACTAAAAAACCCGCCAAACTACTTATAAGCAGTTAAAGAATTATCTTTAAAATATTAAAGGAACCAAAAATATACACAAATATAAGAGCATGATCAAGTAAACTGAGATCGTGTAGAATGTGAAGTAGTTCAGAACCGAACTTAGCATTAATAGATGCGTTGAACAAACGTTAACCACTGGCAATAGAAATGCACCCGAAGGATATATATGGGCTTAGTTGATAATGAAGCCAGATTGCAGCTTTATGATGATTCTGAACTAGTAATTGGTCAGTTGTATCATTGATAACCCCACCGAACTACCTAGTTTCTTGAAGATGATGATGACATAAGAAGCAGTATTCGATTATGGGGGAGCTGGATATTTCTGATTATCTGCCGAAGTTGACAGTCAGTTTTCATACGTTTTGTCGCGAAATGAGATGACAGCAACAGTGCGTAGCTGTCTAAGCGTACAGAATTTGACGGGTATCTTTATTCTGAGACAGCACCAAACATACAAGAAAATATCTTGAAGCCTGGTATTCATCAAGTGGTTCAATAAACAGACGTTGAATTGGATCACATTTACGAGCCAGTGTGAGCCGAAAACTTAAGAAGACGCAAAAGTGGTCAGGCTCAACTACAAGCACAACGGAACAATGTAACTTCAACAGATCGAATCGATGGTCAAAGTTGGACAATGCATAACCAACAGCTGAAAGTTGGAGAACACGGATCTGATCGATCCACTCAAATGAAAAAGATGAGTCAATCAGATTTCAGACAAGTGTTCAACAGCAGCAGGAAATGGCCAATCGGACCACAATTCGAACATCCAAAACTGCAGAAAATGACCGACCGAGCCCCAGGTCAGATTTCAAAACCGACAGACAACAACCGATCAGAATTTAGGTTAAAAGATCAAAAACAACAGATGGTAACCAACCAGAATTTAGATCAAAAGGTCTACTCACTTTCGTATATAAGACCAGGCGTTCATCACAATTCACTAACGCCCACGCTACATTCTATAGGCTCAACCGACTACGCATTGATGATATTACCTCGTTTGGTGATGAAACGTTTGTAGGTCAAATGTCAAGCACGTCGAACAGACGGTACCTACAGATCGGTATTCTTTGAAGGAGAAGGACGAAGGAAAGCTTGGCACGTGATTTCTTCCTTGAGCTCAAAGATAGGTTTCTGCCTACCGGATTGACTTACCGGTTCGCTAGTGGCCGCTCGGCCCTTCTAAGCATCTGGATAGGGGTGCCTAGCACTGTATGTAGTGATCGTTTGGAACATCAGAGGGCATATCAATGGTGCTTTCTCGGAAAAATGTGATAGTACATGAAAAATTACGGTCCGAAGGAAAACAGTTTTTATTTCGCAACCGCCACTCAGAGGAGATAAGATGCGTGGATTAGTTGAACATAGAATGAGGTCAGTCGTCTGTTTGTCTGTTACTGTGAAGGCAGTGGCCTACATTGACAGTTGTAAATCATGACACCTACGGTTGGCTAACCAACGCTCCACCTTATCAAATCAAACGAAACTTGTGAATATAAACGTGGGTGCAGAACATCCTGAGTTACCTGAAGTGAGAGTCAGCTCAAAACCAGTTTTGCTCAACACTTACCAAAATGGGTTCAACAAACTGTGACACACGCAGCAAGTAGCGTGACAACGCACCACTTGAATGAGTCAGCATCCTCGTCCACCAAACATCACCTGATGACGCAACATGTGTGATCCCACTAAGTTTTTTTGCGTTCTGCTCTCGAATCGAAATAAAAGTTTTCCAAAGTATGCTGAATCATTTGCAATCAGACACTGTCAACTGCATGCAAGAGGAGCAACTTATGATCTTAGAGCTATCCTGGTAGCAACTGAACTAGTTTCATAATTTAATCCACTTTTGTAGTCATTCTGTGGTTCGGAATTTTGTACAGCTGTCTGCACTAAACACCAGTAGCGATGCAATAAATTATTCTCGAGCATACAGCATGTAATGCCGACCTTTCGTTTACTCTGATCATATGTACAATCCATTGGAGATTATTTTCCATTACGAAACATGTTATGAAAGACAACAATTCAGATGAAGAATATGCTCAAGTATCACTTTTGAAATTTCAGTATTATCAAGCATGAGTGATAGGGATACTGTAATATGACCACAGAAGACGGCAATTAGAATTTCACAGGTTGGAGGAAATTTAAAATTCTCATACATACCTGACTCTGTTTTTGATGATAATAACATAGAAGAAAAGAAAGACAAATATTTCTATCTCATTAATGGTGAAAAATCATAGCAGCATGAGTAATAAAAAACGGAGACGAAATAGACACAGAGAGAAAAAAAGAATTCGCTTCAGATATGATAATCAAATATGAAACAAGCGCACTTCAATAGGTAGTGATTTGTTAACACTTGCATTAGAGGCGGTAAACCACTTCAAAACTAACCGGATGACAATGTAGATAGGGTATTTGAATCAACATCACGGATATGTGTATCGAGGCTTGGCTTAAGGTAATAGGTTGACAACAGATTTTGGCAGGGTGTTCCAGACTGGAGATGCCCCAGCGTGTTCGTCACACTGTTTTATGACTATTTTGGGAATTTTCACCACCGAAGAAATAGGGTTCGAATTTCGGGCAGTTTATCTACGGAGAATCATACACCCTTTGATAAGATGCACATTTGAATGAGCTATGCAAAGTCTCCCTTGCATTTCGCCATCATTTTTTGTTGAGTCACTTTCGTCAAATCGAGGCAATGTGTCAAACGAAATGCAGTGAAAATTTTTACTGGTGTTTTAAGGATAAACTAGTCGTTTTGCTTCGTTGTCTTCTGAATTCGCTTCCCAAACAGTCGAGACGGTTTGCCTTTAACACTGATGGCCCGGTAACCTGTAGATCGATGAATACGATCGTTCCCTAAAATCTCCTCAAATCCTTGTTTCACTCCATTTTCACTTTAGATCACTCACTCTCAGTCAGCTAACAAAAATTCCCAAGGTTATTTATGTCGGATGAAGCGAGAACGATAATCAATAACGTGACTAAAACATTGTCTCAAGGTCACGTTAACAGTTCACTCTCATTCATAATTGATCTCGGCGGTAGCGTTAGGCTAGATCTTCTAACCGGCCCGTTTCGAAGAGAAGCACTAGACTCGAGTTTTGTTCTTGTTCGAGATCGTCAGTAGTACATATCTTTGCTACGGCCGAGGCTGGAAATCAGGCCACGCCTTCATGAACCAACCGTGTTCACCACTACATCATGCCTCACATTAGGCACGACTGAATTATAATATGCAAATGCTGAGCCGCAATCGCTAGCGGACAAAACTCCCCGGTAATTATTTATTTTGAAGGTGGATTGAATATGTACGCATTCGGAATGCGATAATACATTGTTGTAGGGTACATATCGCCGTTCAAAAACGCGAGACATAAGTTAAACTTTCACCTCAGTGCTTAAACTATTGTACAAGTTACAGCAAGTTGACTTGGCAAGTTTTCCACACTAGGCTTAACAGACGCCAAACTGTACATGTAGGTCCTTGGGGTAATGAATCAATTACTTTTCAATTTCAAGTTGAACATCACCCACAAATTGTTCGCAGTCGTCGCATTCCCATACGACTTTCCAGTCAGCCCCTTTCGAAAAGAGAAGCACTAGACTCGAGTTTCGCTCTCATTAGAGCTCGTCAGTAGTGCATATCCTTGCCACTGCCGGGACTAGAACTCCGGCCATGCTTTCATGAGGCAACCGTGTTTACCACTGCGCCATTGACCTCACATTAGGCACGACCGAATTGTCATATGTGAACGCTCAACCACTTTCGCTTGTGAGCAATGGAAAGCCTATGGGAAGACGAAAGCTGCAGTCAATTTTGGGTGATGTTTAACCTGAAATTAATCAAATCCCCGACTACTCATTTGTAATATTTTTCGATTATTCACTTCGTTTATAACGTTAAAGTAAGTATACGCATCACTCTAAAGATTCACCCACATACAAGTTAGAAGAAAACAGCTAGAAGTTTCTAATTTGGTTGTTCTTTGAGTGACGTTCAATGAACATTACACTACATCAGTTTGTTATAGGACGACTTCCATTCTCTTGGTGTAGGAGATGAGTTTCATCCAGAAACGGGTATTGTGGGGGTGTGGACCACATCTGTAGACTCTGAAAATCCTACCATACTGCTAATACCGTAACTTGGCGGGACCTCACTCTTCTCGATAATTTAACCATTAGACTTACAAGTATGCTATGAACTACATTCAAGTTACTTAACAGCTCAATCAGCAACTCTTTCCTTGATATTGATGAGACGCATATTTCCATTTTCAATGGTTTACTATCACCAGTTGTTTTGTTTTGGGCATAGTTCACCAAATGTAATCATTCTTTGGCATTTTTCTTCCCACTCACCAACCCACTTCGCCACAGACGTTTGAGGACGTTACACTTCTGTTAAGCGATGTTGTTGGATTCACCTCCATCTGTTGCGAATGTCTCCTTGGAAGTGGTTACATTGCTTACAAACTCTACTACTGCTTTGACGGGCCTGACCGAAAAAGCACAAAGTCACAAGGTAAATGTGTTTGGTAAACAATGGCCCTAAATATCTGCCATTTGCAGTAGCTGATATTGATGATGACCTGTTTTATGTTCTATCCTATTTTTCGGATAAGTGTACGGTGTACTCAACAGCGTTATTGAGTAGTATGACACAAACCGGAACTAATGTGGTAGTTGCAAACAAATATATCACATGCTGTTTGTGTAAATGAATAGTTGGCTGCTGCTTCATTGAAACACGGTTTCATTAGCTGTCGTTACGGTTCCAGTACTACATCGAATCTAGCGTTGATTTTGAACTTATTTCGTTGGACATTGTAGTGACTAATTTCAGAACACAATAGTTGGACGAAATGTAACAAACGGTTGACCAGATAGAATAGAATGGTCCAAATCCTGTAACATCCGTCTTCTTACCACGCTTGTGAAAAGCAACCTGCGGATTGTATCTAGGTAACATACTGAAGAGTAGTTCATCGTCGCGGAACGAATTCCGAAACAAACTTGAGCTGACAGATCCAGCCAATAATGATGAGCTGAAGGAGAGTCGACCAATCACTGATTGTCTTTTCATTGCGTAATGTGTGAACTGATTTGTCCATATGAGCCTATGTACCAGGTGAGCCTGGTGGACTGTAGACTACCTCATGATGCAGACGATCACATAGTACATGAATGTCCCAGGGTCGGTTGTTCCCTTTTTCTTTTCTTTGACCTCTTCTGTGTAATCGATGGTAGTAATGTGATTCACAACAGGTTACAGGCATAATAGCTGACGTATGTGGTAAGTGATACATGTGAGTGATGGTCCGTTTTAACCTAAACCGTATATTTCAAATTATTTATGTGTGGAGTACAAAATGAGCATACTAACATGACACTTGCAGAATGATAGAGCCCTCAGTTTCTTAGCCTGCCGCAATCATATGTCAGCCTGTTACCCCTGATAAATGGAAGTAAGAAGAGGGCTGTCCAGCCACAATACTCATTTGATGACAAGTAGTCAGGCAGGGCGAGCGTTCGATTACAGACATGCCTTTTAACCAGGTCAATTAGCCCTACGCATTAAAATCAGCACCTTTAATGTCACATTGACTATGATGCATTGGTTAATGCACACCGGGGTTTCGGCGAACGATAAATATGAGAAGATTTCTAACAAACGAAGCAGTCAGGCCCAAGGTGTGTTTTTGGTCCGGTCGGCTCATGGTCTGAGATTGCTTAGGTGATCTCATGAAAACCGCTCGACTGGGGAAGTTGACTGGGCTTTGAAACTTCAGCGTATATCTGAGTGTCGGTCTGCAGGAAATTAAAAGTGAACATGACATCCTATGTGTAATACCCTATCCGATTCTTAGTAGTGAACTGCGAACGAAAACGAAAATGAAAGACCTAGCTAGTTGACTCCTAAACTGTTTTCGCCCCTGGAAAGTATTGAGTGCCCCACAGTTAGATGCGGGGAAAAGAAATCCCCAGCCGACTCATTTCACTGAAAGAGTTACCCAAAGAGCTTATCCAAAAAAGCCTCTCTCAGGTCTGGACATTACTATATTCTCACTCTTTTTTGGAGATTTCAGTGAAGCCAAGTGCTCCACTTCAGTAGGTTTCTAGCCATTGATTTTCGGGTCAGATACTGATAACAAGACTGAACTAGGGTTACTTTGAGCATCTCAGCATTAACAGCTGAAGATGGTTGGAGATCACTCAGTTGATCATAAAGATTTTTCAGTTAATTGAAACAAACGCACGTAGGATGCAAATGGGTCTCCCTTGGGATAGGCTGAGGAAGCACACAAATTTACTGTGCGTTTGTCAACATGATGCTTGTCACACGATTTGTTTGAATAATTACTTTTTTATTCATTCTGCAGTCATAAGGTGTTATCGCCTTCTTTGGTGCTCAAAGTCTGGCTCCTACCGATAACGTGATGTGGCGAGCGTACACTGATTTTTATTGGGTCTATTTCCTGTACACTTAATCAGGTTTGCAACGCCTGTTCTTATCTGGATACAACACACGTAAACAACAAATACAATTTATCGGTTGTTTTGTCTTTATACAGTGCTTAAACCAAAGCTGTTATCTACACCGCAGTACTTACTAAGTCTTGTGGGCAGTACTTGGACCGGATTCGAGTGAGAAACTTTCCTACGGTTTGACATTAGTTTATGCGACGTAGGTCTAAACATGAAAGGAAAATGACGGCGGTATTGACTGCTTCGAAATCTTTTCGTTCTTAAACATATGTTTAGAGTTTGTAAGAAAACAACTCTGGAAAATTAACTGCCGTTGTGACCACGTATAAGCGTCTCTGGTTTTCGTGGCAAGTAGTTCGGCAGAATTGTGTCTTGTGCACATTGATATAGGATTTGATGACTCTAGTCCCGGCAGTGGCAAGGATATGCACTACTGACGAGCTCTAATGAGAGCGAAACTCGAGTCTAGTGCTTCTTTTCGAAAGGGGCCGACTGGAAGTCTATGGGAATGCGACAGCTGCGATCAATTGTGGGTGATGTTCAACTTGAAATTAATCAAATCCTCGACTACTCACCAGGTCCAGTCACCTGTCGAATGTCGTTTAGAGGGCCGACGTGTACTCACCAGTAAGTGAATGCAACTATGACTGTCCTGAAGTCTAAGGTCAAACCAGTGACCCAACCATTCGCAGTAATAATTGAACTGAAAGGTCAATTCCATATTGACAAAAAGCCTTCGTGTTGATAGTGCAATGAAGCCTATTGTGCTTACAAATAGAAAACCAAACTGATAGTGTTTATAACTCCTTTTTGACTATCCAATTT
>LOND01000251.1:49661-62166 GCA_014220965.1 Paragonimus kellicotti
ACAGTTTTTTTAATATCACATATAATACTTGCAACATTATCCACGATGAACTTTTGATACTTTCGAAGCCACGAAGGGTGACGTACTTTAACGGAAAAGGAAGAGGTATGTAAAACGGATGCATACATTAGCCACCTTAATATATTGTAAACCACATTAATATTTCCACAAAAATACACCACGATTTCCGAAAGTATTACTTTCGACTAGTGTTTTCGCTACTTTTTGTACGACGCACCTGGGTTAGGTTGGGAAAAGTACAATCTGAAATTATGAACAACTTCGTTGAAAACGAAGAAGATTACCGACACTGATATGGGTGTAGGGTGTGAGAAAGTTATTCCTGAACCACTTATCCTGTGGTTATTAACTCAGAGAAAACTCAGATGGCTATCACGTTGCAAGACTTCGAATCTTGGTCACATTCCGGGTACCGTAGCGTCGTCATGTAGGCTGAATACTAGTCAGGTTAAAGCTTAGGATTGTGTAAGATTATCTGCATCTCCCTCATCGACTGGAATCGACCATGAGTTTGGTCTAATTGGTGTATACGTCATCTAGATAGAGCTTAACTGTAAGTGTTATTAGTAAACTGATTGTGATATCCAAAGGCATTCAATGAAATCCAGTCGATATTGACGCGACACATTGAGTGTGACAAGGTTAGTTTATCAAAACCGACAAAATAGGTGTGTGGTTATTTTTGATACCGAGATCTCGTTCTTAGTATGTCGATGCACTATAAACCCTCTAGAAAGGACAATATTGTCAATTGACCTTAGCTTGAGGGTTGCTGTTTGATATTATTCAACGACCTAAAAACATCGCGGAGCACATCGATTTTCCGGACCCTTACATTCCGTTATCTGTACTCAATAAAAGAAGCATGTTCACATGGCCTACCATGCTTTACCAATTCACACGCATGTGTGGTGGAGGTTGCGTAGACAGAACCGATAAATTTTTTAAAGGAAGACTGGTAAAACACACAAGTAAACGAGCCTAACTGAACACCTATGAGCCTTGGTGGCATACTTGCCGCCGATCGATAGGCTGACCAGAGGCAACCCTTTGAGTAGGCGCACACTTCCAACCTCCCAGTGCGAAGGTAGGCATTCGGCTGAGACCTTCTTCGTTCATGTAAAAACGGTTATTATTTGTGAGTCCAAAATAGTCACAATGCATTGGAGGAATGACAAAAATCCTTTTCTCCGCTACTCGGCATTACCCGAATAAAATTTGGTTACCATAACAATTGACGCGTCATACATTCGAGACTGTGACCTGACCCTATCCCGTTGTGTAAGGTGACTGTGATTCGGTTCATATATGGACTGACACATGAGTGATTACGCAGCCTCTAGTGTTTCTACAGAATAACACAGTTAATTATTCTGATTGTTCGTGAGTAGTGGGAATGTTAGATACGTTAAAATACGCACTGTTCAGGTTTGCTGGCGGCTTTTACATTCAGTCTCTCTCGAAAAGAAACAAACAACGAGTCTTGTGATTCTTCCCGAAACCGACGGTCTGAATAGTCAATCGTTCTCCGGAAGCTGAGAGCAAATATGAACTACGTTCAACTTGGGAACTTAAACTGTCTGAGAAATCCTGTCAGGGCAGTCGATCCTCTGGATCACTTGATGGATTCCATGCGACACAATGGGACGCGTGGATGGCTGAGTTCAAATTGTGAAATTTTCGAGCAGCCGGTAGGGACGTCGTAGCACAGCTGATAGAGCGCTTGTCGCGTTTTGGAATACTGTTTCCTCCACTGATTCGAATCCAGCCAAAGCCCGGAATTTTCACAAGGGGTCTCTTTTTAGATTGACTAATCTCTGCCAAGCTGCTTGTTAGCAATGATCAAACTGTGCCAAAATCTTTGTACATCTCCTAATGCGAGCCTCTCTAGCGTACGATGGAGCTGTCTAGGGTAAGTACACAACTATTAAATCTTTCGACCTTGTACCAAAGTACAATTCCCTGAATAGTAAATCTTTACCTTTACCCCTCAAATCGCCCAGGTCAGAAGGCATATAGAACATAATAGCTCGGTGTTCTTAATAGCCATACACAGGTTTTTTCATAAACTATCCACAGGATACAAAATTGGTGAACGGTTAATCTTGGACAGTATGCCTGGTAATAACCGTTAAAGATTAGCACAATTTTTGCCGAATTGAGAAAGAATGGATGTAGTCTGTTTTTGACAAAAGTTTTTGTTGTTAAGCACGTGTTTTTTGACCGAAAGTAACATCCCGTTCAACTGTCTAGTTGGAGCTAACAGTATGTTAAAAAAATTGTTCATATGGACAATAAACAGTTTTTCAACTGTTTTTCTGTATTATCGTTAACGCGAGAATGTTTATATATACAACCAGGTCGTTAACAGGCTCGCATCTATTTATATACCTGCTTGACTATCATTCATTTTTCCGCCACTGAAATCAGCCTCAGAAAATACAAATTAGCGAGACAACTTATGAGCGGTTGCAACGGTTCAACGTGTACGATATCACGCCAAAAGGATCGGCTCAACTGAAAGTGAGTCGTAAGATACCCAACTTATTTTTCTTAATTAGTCTATCTGTGTCAGTTTGCATATCCACTTCACGAACTAAATGAAAGCTGGTTTGTGTAGACGGATTGGACAAACCTGATGTGTTCTGTCCATGTTTGTTTCTTCAAAACTAAATCTATGACTTGTGATCTATCGTAACAAGATAGAACCCTCATGTTCCATTGGGTTCACATGTCGTTTTTAATGGGAATAAAGCAGTAGTTCATGTGTGCGGTTTCGAAAACGAGACGCACAGATAGGTGTGTGTGTGTCGGATTAAGTATGACATTTCCGAAAGAGTCGGTCACGTTCCGATAACTTGCGGTTCATTGCGCGAACAGAAATCGACGTTTCATATACGGTATTATCCTTCGTGGGATGCTTAACGAACTTGTCATTGAACAGAAAACTGGTGAAGTGGAGGAAAGATAGGTCTACTTGTTGACTGTAAGTTTGTGAATTATCAACCAAAAGCGAAATAATTGTTCACTATTTTTGTTCGGTTTCTGACCAAAGTAAATAGTCAATTTAAGTAGTCCATCATCATTCACCAATGTCAGATGTTAGGTGGCATCACTGTTCAATAGTGGGTCAATTTATTTCAATTGTTAACGTAGTTATGTGCTGCGTCTGACCTTTGCATCAGGATGGCAGTTTCATCATCAAACTTTTCAGTAAATCCACATACAAAAGAATATATGAACAACGCACAACACTATAAGCTGAAAGAGATAATCCAGCTGAGTAGCATTCAGGTTGCGCAGTTAGAAAAGTTTCGAGTGGAGGCAGCTGACCATGGTGTTGTTTTTGGAATCAATAGACGAGATCCCGTGTGTGCTAGGGAAAACATTGGGTAACTTAAGTATATTAAAGGAGACCAAATTGCGAAGAATGTGGACTTCGGCTGGATTCGAACCAGCAAAGGAACCAGCGTCGACGAGTGCTCTACCAGCTGAGCTACGAAACTTTGTCGGAACCTCAAAAATTTCATATTCGGACTCAGTTACCCACCCAACCTATGGAATCCACGAAATGATCCGGGAAATTGACTGCTCATGCAGGATATCTCAATAATTTCACGCTGGAATCCGTCAATGGCACGCCTCTTCTAAATTATCTAATCTGTTAAACTACTTATCAGTAATACAGCTCGAGTACTGCCCATACTCGACTGACTGATCGTTTAGGTATGGTAATTCGACAGTACCGATTTTCAGGTCAGTGGCACGGTATCCAACATGGCCGTGGACGTGGATCAGAGGTCGACAGCCGTTTGGAGGAAAGAGTGCGCACTGCTGAGAAGCCCTAACTAGACTAGTGGTCAGTGCATCCTACTGTCTGGAAAAGTGTGAAGGTTAGAGACGCGCTCATGTGTGAGTAATGTTCAGCTTGTAACAATCCGGGTTCTCTCGAGGTATACGGTTAACTAAGCGAAAAGTAGCAATTAACTGATGTATATACTTCATTCCACATAGGGATAAAAGATTAGGTTAAGTTAGAAACCAGTATTAAAGGCTGTTCATCTTTTCAAAGTCATATTTCATATCGGTCAGGACCAGAAAATTACGCGCAGATGGTATGCTTATTTTAACATGACTGGTGTAGCAAGAAGCAGTTTGTTTGTTGAGCAAGGGGTTAATTATCAATCCACGAGTACACCATGTTTTGTAAGACGTTAATGTATATTGCATAGTCCAGTGCAACACTATCCACGTCATCAATGTTAACCAATCTGTCCACAAAGAATTTATATATGTATTTCGTAGCCAGTTCAATTTGTACTATTGTTCATTCTCAAACTTTTGATCCCTAAAAGGACGGAGGAAAAATTAAGACCTATTGGCTAAACGGACGACCCGACCAAGCAGATTGTGAGCGCGCGGCCAAACTGTGCGCCCGAATGCATCTTGAACGTGAACAGTTGGCCGATTCTAACCTGTCTTCCAGCCAGCGACAGGGTGGTGAAAGTTGGGGGTCGTGGACCGCGAGTCGCTGTAGTTCCGCACACACTCAGGCTTCAAAACGCAGTTCGCTTACACCGTCGCTGCGTCACAGTGTTTCGTCTCGATCAGCGATCGCCGAACCTACGGCCACCCACGAGAAGGGAAATTCAAATGCACAAAAGCCGGAGAGCAGTAGGCATGTCAGCGGTGCAAATTAATCAAACGATAGACACAAAAAAACACTCATTTGGTCTTACTCCATTCCCTTCTACGTTTCCCCCAGATAGCATTCTTGTCATTCTATGTAGCCTAATTTTAACAAGATTTACCCTTGACACGGTAATATATTTAGGGACGAGAGTAGTAATGTTAGTAAAAAATGGTATAACTTTCTTCTATATGTAAACTCGGTAGAATGCATCCCATGAATATATACACGACCTTACGTATTCCACAAAGTACACTCATCAATACACGCATGAAATATATTTTACTTGCATTGATTGCCTTCTGACTGAATGGCCAGTGTATGTGATATTTGGATGCAGTCCAGGTATGGCAAGAAAGGTTGGCAGTTAACTTTCAAGCCTAAGAGATTGATTCGGTCTGTATACCTATCTGGCTTAATATGTCTGGCTTTATTCGTTTCGATATGAGGAACACAGTGTGAGGAAGGTAGGTAACGAAGTGCGCCCCGCTTTGTTTCATGCTGTCTGATTTCTACAAATCGTTGTCCGAGACGTCATCTTCGACACACCTGATTCAGTTAGTTTCATCCGTTTCGACTTTTGGCAATATAAGTACACGAAAAAATTGCAGACAATGACGATCCGAAGTCAGCCAACGAACAATGAGTCTTCTGTAGAAAGCCCTTCTAAAAACCACTTAGGATATGGAAAAAAACTAGCTTGTTTTAGTGGGGACTATGGGGGAAAAAGTTCACGACTTTTTCCACCATCGTCGTGCTACAGTCAGGCCATAGGTTTTGGACCGTCGTTAGTACAAAGTCAGATCGTTTATGATTGACCGAATTTTCCATCCGGCGCAGGAGCACTTCAGATGTACTGTGAAAATGGCGCTGCAGCCACAATCCTGTTGTTACTACATTTCTGGCAGTTAACGAAAAACAATTTGACAGATGGTGTAGTTATATTCAAGCCAAATCGGGAGCTCATCCGAGCGGTAGCACTAACGCCTACTTGATTATTGATAGCTGTATCGGTTGAGGTGCGATGCGCTGCCAACGCACTTAAGTGTTCGATGCGGCGTATATGCTTACAGCGTCGTTTACATGGTGCACTGCCGGATGACCAACTCATAACGTCATCAACAGCAATACAACCAGGTTCAAATTGGAAAATCATCCATGCACGCGCTTAAAACTACGAATCTCAATCGGACTGAACTACAAAATCAAGAAAGTTGAGGAGATCATTCGATCACTAATGTACAAACGGAATTTCCACCGATAAACCAAGTGATTGTACGTTTGAAACAAGGCATATAAATCCCAAACTCGCCTATACCATATCAAGCGTGTAAAGGGAAGAGACGAATCGCTTGATCATCGTAATGCAGTACAGGAACACCTGAAAACTAACCTTCATCGTATAATAGCTTGATGTTTTCCTCTGGTATTCACTGGAGTATTATAACAAACGTAATGTTGTCCCATACGTGTTTGGTTGGAATGGCTTGTAATCCCGACTAATTCGCCATCTGGTTAATCTACCAGCTGATGTAGCTCCACTTTCTTTAGTGTTCTGAAACTTAGCCTGCCGGACTGTGACATGGATATCGATTTAATATACGTGACATGGCTACTAACGTGCTTAAGAGGGCGGTTTCGTTCCATCAGTTGGTATATAGAAGAACAGATGTTACGAACAGATGCGTTCGATAATTCTTTGTCACGTCAACTTCACTCCACAGTGTGTAAAACCCACGACGAGGTGATGTTTGTGTCTTGACTGTACATGGGAATATATGGGCTGAACGACGGGATGGATTAATCCAAATGAATCAAGGAATATATTCCAGATTAGATTGGGAGCAGAAGAAGTATAAAAAAACAAAAGGGGTAGTAAACATTGAACAGCAAGTTGATATTAGAAATATGTTAAATAAGAAGCACCCAAACTTGATCGCATCCCTTGTCCACATCGAAAGCAGGCAGTAGACTCAAGTTTCGATCTTATTAACGTTCATAAGTGCCGCATATCTACGTCCGGACCGGAATTTGTTCTTGATGGGACATGCACTACCGAGTAACTATAATAAGAGCGAGATCCCGTGTCTCGGGTTCCCTTTGGAAGCGGGCTAGCCGAAAGGCTTATCGGAATGCGAAGGTTACGTTCAAGTGTGGGTGGTGTTCAATTTCAAATAACCTAATCCCCGAATCTTCACTACTGATTCAAACCGTGCTCAGTTGGTTCAATGAAGACAGTAACTTCAACCTAACTGAGAAGTCCTGATCACGGGGTTATCGATTGGATAGAACAGAGTGATTCTGTTCATTCTCCTTTCGAAATGATCGGGCAAGCTGAACACTATTCATACACCATTGGTTGTGGTTGAGCGTTCGGATTTGATCATTCGGTCATGCCTATTGTGAGGTTGCTGTTGTTGTGCTTAACACGCTTGTATCACAGGCACGAAGGTCAGAATACAAATTTCGATCCAGTGCTGATGAGCTCTAATAAGAGCGAAACTCGAGTCTAGTGCTTCCTTTCGAAGTGGGCTAGCCGAAAGGCTTATCTGAATGCGAAGGCCGCGATCAGGTATTCAGTTTGAAATGACCAAACCCCCCGAACTTCTATTAATGATACCAAACTACGTTTCAAATTGTCTACAAGGTTCTGTTGTCTCAGTCGAAACGGTTTCGATGTCGGATGTTAGCCACATCAGAAGCCCTGGCCATTCTCTTGCACAATCCCTTTTTTCTGTTGACAAAATTATCTTTTTTTTTTTACATCACAAACCCTATGCACAATGTCGGATCATCCTCATCACGCTCAGTGCCACGGCCGTGACCCAACTTCGGTGACGCTTTACGAGTGCGGATCCCAGACTTATGACTTGGTCATGTGTTCGAAAGTTCCGATTATGACAACTGTGACCAAGCAACCGTTTAGTTTTGCACATTTTCTATTGTAAATTCCAGTTTACTAATCTCTGCTATTGTGGTGATTGAACGAAGAATTACCGGAAACAATTGTTCATCACATCCGTTCTTCTGTAATTCGACGGACTTCACGTTAGCCGGTATGTTGTGTGTTAGTTAGCCTCGACATGTAAAGTGACCCATAATGCGTTGATAGACTCTGTGAACATGTGCTAATTCATTTGATCAACCTCGATAATAAATTCAATCAATGGGTTAGTTTTGATTCCTATCAATGAGCTGTGTTGAGCTGAGCTCAACGTGAAGCAGAATGTGCTACACATTTCTCATGAATACATAACGGCCGAAATGCGACAGACAATAAAGGTCAAGTTCCTAATTGGGACCATTGCGCCTTTACTTAGTGATAAGAGTGATCGCATATTCATTTTGTTGACAATGACGATACACTCATTTACGAGACACTACTAATAACCAATGTCAAGTCTACGCTCCTTTTGTAAATTTATACGGATAACGGGTCTTCGTCGTCATGTAATTCGGTTATACCAGGCATTCTGATCGAGTAACGACTTGGTTGAAAATCACTTGTAGTTAGCGCCATCATGGTGACTGTCAACGTTGATCTAATTCGTTGGCGTGACTGATCTGATTGGCTTACTTAGAACACGCTTTCCCGGAACTGAGACTGCCATCACCGTAGGCATTATATGGCTTGCTAGACTCCCTGGACGAAGATTCAGGTTTCCATTTTCTCCCATTGGATGACGTGATTAAGTAGGTTGCAATATGCCGATATAACAGATTGTGTTTTTTTCCAAAGTTGGCATATATGCTTGGACAGCTAACATAGTATGTTACTTAGATTGACGAAACCGTCTCAAATGTTCACCTGTAGCACGCCTACTGTTTGTTTTGATGCACTAGAAGATGAAAAAACCATACAGTTATTGCCAGACAGGTGATAACGACCTTACATGATGCGTGAGTGTATCGAGGATGCACTTCTGTGTTCGTTTCGGCAAGGTACGGGCATCGCGGTCTAAACGATTATGACCGAATACCAGCCGCTTCTTAACGGTGCTAGTTCAGTGCCATCTGCACAGGTCACGCGTCCATATTCCGTAAATAACCTCAGACCAATAACCAATTGTGTTCATGTGCCAATCTGCACTACACACGTGACCCGTTGATGGTTGCACTTTGTTGAAAGCGCTATTTCAGTCCCGTCAGGTAGCGCGCGAACCAAAGTGCATTTTTCAAAGTGTGTCGAATGGTTACCGCCAGCCAACTATGATGCACATGCTTGGCATCGCGCGCCAATTCAACCGCGAAAAAATAAAACACCAGGTTTAACGTAACGTGCATGTACACAATGGATGTGCCGCGAAAAGTTGAGAAGAAATATGTTGTAAACCTCCCAAACGGTTAGGACAAAACGAGCGTATGAAGAAGGTTGACAAAAGTTAGCACTTCCTAACTGTAAGCAGAACGGATGTGAGGAAATTCGTCATGTTGCGCCGATGCGCATTATTAAGTAATTTCTTGGTTAAGCTATGGGTTTTGTGACGTTTCGACCCTCTCGAAGAGTCTTTATCAAGCGATTGTAATCAGAAAATGTACATTTTACAAGCTTCAAATGAGACAGCCATCAACTGGCACGTGTTGGTATGTTTAACGCCGATGGTATGAATAGTATAAGTATACATGTACGGGTTTACGGTTCCAATTGCAAGGTGTCAGCGTCCGTGCGAACAGGTTAGATAACTACTGTGCGCTTGTGATCTGAATGCACATAGGCTGTTCGGGATATGGTGGTTGACGAGGATATTGCAAACCTTTTCTACGTGGTGTCATTGTTGTCCATTCAGTAAATCACGTCCTACTATTGACAATTTCAAGTCATCGTGTCGGTTCACCGCCTGCAGGGCATTAGCAAAGCATCTGCCACTAGACGTCCCTTGTGGCTACGGAAACCACTTTCTAGTCCAGTCGGACTGTCGAAATCAACTTGATGTTGGTTGAGGATTGCGTGTACCGCACTTTAGTCCAGGCACAACGAATACAATCACTTTTTCTAACTGCGTCCGAAAATGTCTCGTTAGGTTGGATTTTACTTTGTACGTTGATTTTCCAAATTTTAACAACATAACGTTGACACACGGAACGAGGAAGTCTAAATCACGTTAGGTTCGATTAAATTCAAAGCGGATATAAAGTAACCCGCGCATGGCACAACCAATAAGCAATCATAACCATAGTTATTAAGATACTCTCTCAATCATGCTTCAACTTCGTTACATGGACGATATAATGGTCCGTTCATCCGACTGATAATAGGCAGTTGTTTGGCCAACCGATATTATGGGAGCAGGTCTATCTACAGCGTGTTTCACGTAAACAACCAATCAAATTCACAACCCAGTTCCCACATGCTATTCAACTCAGTGACCCTATTGACGTAGACCACTTGTTTATCAGGTATATTTGTGCCTGCACACGTTTTGGATGCACCTGAGTGTTTCGTAAAATGGCAGAACCGATCAGTGATTACTGATCACTAAGAGGAAAAGCATTACGGAAATGTAGTGATTTCTCTATACAGCCTTATCCCTTTTAAACAGTGCTATCCATTTCCCCCGGTAACTAATACCTGTTGATATGCCGCGGGATTCATATGAACGGCTTGTCTACGCGTTGACGGGTAACCGTAAGTTTGTCTTGTTTATGATGCGTCAAACGTTTCGTAAAGCTGTTCATCTTAACGTTCCAGTTGTTGTGGTCTTAGTCTACCTCGGGCCCATCTGTATGTATCCTCATAACGTGATATAACTTAATTCCATGTGTTAGACGTTGAGGCAGACAAGAGCAAATGAAGCGATATTGCGACCAGTAGAATTCGTTCTCTGGTATGTTTCCTTAAACTCTAGTATTCACAGCCATTTGACAAACCCAGTTGGTTCCCAGGATTTATGTTCCGCTCGTGAAAACCAAAGCTCACAATCACTGGACGAGCTCAGCTCCAAAATCATCATGCACAGTCCGCGAATAGCACAACCTCAGACACCAATTCTGTCGCAAGGTTTGTGGATTAGAAGTCTTATCAATGGGACAGACGACGAGAAGCAGCCTGAGTGTGGTGGACCAAATCCTGTTTCTTAAAAGGCGTCGAATCCAACAATTCCGACTATTGAAGTGTTGTGTCCACTTTACCTAATTTATTAAAACGGTGAGAAAACATGCCACGGGACGTCAATATTTGTTTAATCTTATCAACCACTTAAAACAATCAATTAAAGCGTATAAACATGATGTGAATGGCGTATAGTTGCATGGATAAAACTTTATGGAGAGAAGGCCACCGTCAAGCAAGGGTTACAGTCTGAGTTAGTAATTTTTGTGCGCGCAGATGTTTGGTCAGTAAAGTCTTACCGATAGTCAAAGTTTCGGGTTCGAGTTACGCAGAACGTTTGAGTCAAATGTGTCCAGTCGTCGCCAACCACAACCGCTACTGCCTGTGCAGCGGGACCGTCACACGAAAGGCACCAGATCGCCAGTGTGTTGGCTGGGGAGAGAATACCGTCCAGCGGGGAATGTAAGTAGCATCCTTCTTTCCACTGAGCAAATTGTTGTGGGAAACACATCACTTGTCCTGATCGATTGCGATGTACCTGCGTGACCTCTAGCAAGTAGTTAAACACACTCGGTAACGATTCACCCGGTTCCGAATAGGGAAGCGCGTAGATTTGAAATTTGAAGAAGCCCAGATGTGGGAAACGGATGACAAAGTATACTTGGTTTTCACGCATTTGCTGCAAAACCTGCAAAAGATATCAATGAGAAAGAAGGGAAGCGTTAGGTAAGAAAATTAAATGTTGAATGATAACGGACTGCTTGTTAACAGGAAAACGAAAATGCGGAAAACAAATGTGTTATTGGGCAGACAATCAAGTCAACTGAAAAACATGACTTTTTGATTCAACATGCTTACAGCTTACAGTATTCTCCTCGAAAACAGGGTCACCACGACAGTATGTTTTGGGGTTTTTTTTATTTCCCACTACAACTAGGAGACAGATAAAAATATCGTCCAAATCTGATCGAACATCGAAACAATGCCTTCCAAGAAGAAACACTCCTCCAGAAAACAGGCAAGAAATTCATCTGCACCAAACAAACAAACCCACAAGATTCATCATAAAGGAAGCAATTTTGGGAGCTAAAATGAACCTAATCCTTTTCAGTGTTCTTACCGCAAAAGACTTATAAAGTTAGTTATTCATAGAAACCAGTTGCAATATATGTGAAAACACATAAAACGATGAAGATAAACACTATGTGCACAGCTTACGGTGTTCCACATCTATTAGCAGTGTGCAGTGCAACTTTTTGTTGACACGTCCCGATACACATACGCGTTCTCAATTGTCACTTCTACTTTCCGATCCTTTTGACGTTGGGGAGAGCCGTTGGTTTCAGTACGAGAGTCATTCATTTCGATTTGCGCTCTATTGCTCATTTGCAACAATGTGCATGATAGAATTTCAGGAAGAAACAGTGTGACAATCTTGTCAGACAGAACCCACATTATTTACGCATTGACCACAGAGTGGATCATTGAAGCATATTCATTAGAACCCCCCCCCCTCTCAAAGGAACACTTGATTTCGACGGAAGGCATTTTTCGTATCGGAGGAGTATTGTACCGACTTCGTTTATTCACATACAACTTTACCATCCACGTACGCGAAAAGAATAGGTTGTGTAACGTGATGACCGATAGGGCGTTCCCGTCTGTACTGTCATACACAGAATCGTTCCATTCAGTCGCGATATCCAAAACGATACCATCAGTCTCTTACGGCGATGAGGTTGCTG
>LOND01000251.1:104114-125073 GCA_014220965.1 Paragonimus kellicotti
TTATGTGCACATAATCTGTTAACATAGTTATGGTTTCGCTCAATCTGTACCAATTAATGTGTTCACTCATATGATTGCCAACCTATTCTTGAATTGTTTGAAAATTACGGACCGTTTTCCATGGAAAATATCCCAATCTGCTACCTTTTGTTGGAAACTGCGGCTTTTCATCCCGGGTCTGGCGAATGTTACTTACCATACTTAGTTGAACTGTTTGCGTGCAACTAACAACGTGAAACAATGAAGACCTCAGGAGAGAGTTTTGTCTTGCGAATGTCTTCTCAATCTCACTTGCAACTCACTGGTTTGTTTATACGGTGTTAGCACTCCTGATGAAGTATGTTTGAGTCCGGGTTGCTTGTCTTCAGGGATTAGTGTTTTTTTTTGCGATTGTACTCCAGCTAGGCATCAATGTCAGCCACCATTGTAATGCTTCCCCTGACGATTTATTGGAAAGTTAATTTTCCGATATACATCATGCTGTAAAAACAGCGGATAGTCTCCAGGGCGGTTGATGTAGACTGCTGGTATCTCCTAATCATACAGTACAGTTTATAACAATACAGTAGCTCAATGGTTGCTCGAATATATATATATATATATATATATATATCATTCGAGCAACCACACTAATTGGTACAGATTGAGCGAAACCATAACTATGTTAACAGATTATGTGCACATAAGGATGCAGGAGTTTTCGATTCACATGGCATAGATCGAATCCAAGAATGAGAACATCTAACGATGTGCACCAAATGGTAAACAGATGACAAAGAAAACAAACGAAATCGAGTGTTAACGTACGACAGCTAGAGCTAAAGCACACTATCAAGATGAACGAGAGAAGCAGCGTTTCGTCAAAATCGTAGTTTATGAGGATGAGCACAACAAGATATTGTCAAATAGGACAGTTACCAAGCCGGAGTATGAACAATAGTAAATAGACACAACTTAATCTGAATGAATCAAGGTAGATTCGAAACAAACTTACCACACAACACAAGGTAACGTAGTCTATGGGAAAGCATAATTTATAAAGACTATTTTCGAGGATGTTCTATAAAGTACCACAATCTGAGCACTGTAACCCAAAAAAGTGGCTACTAGATAATGAACAAGAATACAATTCCTTCCAGTTGATACGCATTGCTCACCGAATTGATTGAGCGTCAGAGATCACACGATTTGGTATCACGAAAAGCAGTTTAGAACCGTCATTCATGTACTTAGATAGTTTCACTGAAGAAAAAACGATACATTTAATACCCTGATATAGCCGAAACGAACTGAAAGCTATTCAACCGAAAAGCAAGAAGATATAAGAGGACGTTGACGTAACTTGCATGTCTGCTGACCCTACTTATTTGAAGACACTCTAGAAATCGGTTATAATTCAACGAAAACTGTGGCGGCTAGCATAACTACAGTCATAACACCAATCACTAGTCATTTTGACCATCAGAATGGGATACAAGTGGAGTAAGCACAAAATCAAATATCTAACAGATGAGTATGGTGAGGACTTGATTCGACACTGCCGCAGATTGTGATTGGTTAGGCGCACTTGTGCCGGACTAAGTGGACTGGGCAGTGCGATCATGGGCAGCCACATGGACAGCGAACACAAACACGTCTTAGTCGTGACAGATAATACGAGGAAAGCTTCGCAAATAAGCATTTCTCGTGCAATTAAACGGAAAAAGAAAGTCAATATAACATTCCCGTGAACTAATCCAAAGAATAACACAAAACAAAAGAGGAAAACAGACAACCAGTGGAAAATGGACTAAAATGCAAATACGAATGGAAGACTCACGCATATAGTCGGCCAATTGTGGCTTGAGATTTAGCTCATTTAAATCCAAATTGGAGAACGCGTTAGCAATTGCGTCAGCATCGACGCGTCCACGCATTCCGTGCGGCATTTGTGCGCACATCTCAAGGAGAAAGTGTACAAATGTACAATTTATTTAAACGTAAAATAGCCTCGTGCGCGATTGACTACAACGTTTAGCAAACTGAACAGAACGCACTGCTTTTTCACAAGCTCCCATAGTCCGCAATTAACTTGCGTGTGATTGGTCCGCGAGTGTACTAGGAAGGCAGTGAATGTGCGCGCACAGCAAATTGTGGTGCAACAACTTTTGGAGACGAGTTCGCATAAAGTCAGTTGGATGGACGGACATGTTTTGTGCAAGCGGAACATGTGCCTTCTTTGATTAGGTAGTTCGAACGTGTAACGAAATTTTTGTGTTAAACCCGGGCAGCTTGAATTTAGTTGTTTGAATAGAAGCGCGCTCGATATTTATATGGCAACTTGGGTAAAGAATCAGTTCACTATTGATCAGGGGAATATAAAAAAATACAAAAAGGGAACTCATCACTAATTTCAGGAGTGATAAGTAAGAAGAGTAAATGCACTAGTTGACTGTCGGCACACTGACAACGTAGAACAGAAGTCCAGATGCAGACAGGTTCAATAAATGCCAGATGAAGTACACAGGGCAGTGGAGCAACTACAGATTATTGACCACACGTAATGCACCACTGCGATTGACCAGTCATCATCATCATCATGGACAACGATACATCACTTACGCTTAACTGCCAGTAAACAACACGGTTAGTCTTGTTGCCCTCTGATAAACTCACAGAAAATTTCATTGGCGTCCCCCTAACAACACACGCGACTGTGACCGATGTCGCATGTGACCGTTCGCTAGTAGTTCAGGCAGCATCTATTCGAATCAAAGTATAACGACTGCCAGTTAGGGATTCCTAGAGACAAATCAAGATGCAGTGCATCAAGTGTTGATAGATCGCAGGTTGACGACAGGATCTTCGGACTGTTATGAAGTCACTGCAACATCAGCACTGTAATGTGAGACCTAAATAACCCTCTATGTTGGTGTGTATAAGCCATCGTTTCATTGGGCGCTAAGGTCCATAGTATTGTAGTCTGACAGTCCCATACTATTTATCAAGTTATGCTAGGGCGGTGTTCAATAACTTGAGACATTTGGCGACAGAGAGGTAGCTGTCTGAGGCGTAAGAGTTGTGTATATCAAACGAACAGTGAGAGCTGTATTACTTTACGGCAGCGAAACCTGGCCGCTCAGGGTAGAGGACGTGAACCGTCTTCAGGTATTTGACCACCGATGTCTGCGTTCGATCGCTCGTATCGGGTGGCACCAGCGAGTAAGCAACGAGAGGTTAGGAAGCGGGTGTTTGGCACTGATTGTCAAACGAGTTCTTTTGTTCAGTCGCTACATTTGCACAGACTTAGATGGTTAGGCCATGCTAGTCGTCTGCCTGGATGGGGTCCTCGTGATCACTCAAACCGCTGGTTAGAGACGCTATCCGAGATGGCGCGTGTCGCAGTCAATGGCGTACCTGCATCCATACCATTTCTAGTTCTTTTGCTTAGACTTCTATTAATTTTCAACCTTCTTAGTAACGTTTTCTTCTAGGATATTCCACGTCACTGTTGAGGTGAGCGGCAGCCCGAGCCACAGTACCTTTTGGTCAGGCTCATGATGATGGTCGTTTGCCACATCGAGCATTCTTTGACGACGCTGCGGCCGACTGGCGTAAGGTGCGAGGTGGACAGATGATGACCTGGCGTAGACAAATGAAATCGTTCACGAAGGGGTTGGCCACTGTAGATCGGGTTCGTCTCCCGGGCTGGGGCCCTCGCGACTCACAGAGTCGACGACTTGAGACCTTAGGTGAGATGGCGGCTAATCGAGCTCAGTGGCGTGAATGTTGTCGTTGTTTGGCCGAGTTGTCTGTGAAGTGAGTGCACTTAATGATGCGGGGCAGTGAAAGCCGTAAGGAAGCTGTCTTGCTGATGACGCCTTACTTTCACTTACAGCTCGGTTGTTTGTTTGCAAGGTGTAGGCACCTTGATGTTGAATGTTTGAATATAGACGTAGCTATTTTTTTCAGTAGTTAGATCCTTTCTCCGTCCCCTTTTTTCTCCTCTCCTTTCTGTACAAGGTTTGCTTTTTTTCCTTTGCGGTTGTGTGGCAGTTAAGCACCACTGATGCATTGCCGCCTATAATGATGATGCTCAAGTCATGCAATGTTAACTCTGAAAAGGCACACTTGATTTGTTCAGAGTTCTAGAATCTTCATCGCCAACTATTCCCTTCTTAGGGGAAACATTGACGAATTAATCTGATGTACGATTAATCTAGAATATTCACCCGTATCAATACACCAATCGAAGGGTCAGTGAGAATCTGGACATAGTCGCAAGAGTCCACATCAAAACATTTGTCGTCTAAGAAGCCCGATGAACTTGACAAGTCAACGGATGAAGTATCAGTTTTTACAATCAGGAAAATAGTTCGAACTGGTCTACACATCCTCTAATCTAAGATTCAACCGATTCCAACGTGACTGGGTTTTAACAAGACTGACTGAACTTGATCCACAGCTTCTGCTGGAGGCTTTGACAACAATTGACAGTATTGAGATTTTAGTTGATAAATTTTCAAAGTATAAATACTCAACCCAATGCCATATGGACTCGTGGGGTCAACTGAAAGGAAAAATAACGTTGACTAGGTGTTCGGGTAAATTCGAAATAACAAACTGACCAGCTCATCATTGTGAGAACGGCAAGGTAATTCCCACAGGTATTCAGTTGGGAATCGAATGTCGAAAGTGTATTTTAAATAACAGGTGCCTGTGGAAAAGCTGTGTTGCTGTATCAAACATTTAATAGCTCAAGAAAAGCAACATGTTTGCCTACATCGCGCGAAACCGGGGCTTTCTGGCAATATAAATGATGCAGAGGAATATAAAACGAATGCTTTGTCACAGATGTCGTGAAATACATATTTGAAGACAATGGACACGATGCACGAGTTACACCTGATGTCACGCATGTCAGCCTACTGCAATAACATTTGAATGTGTTGCGGCAAAAGAACAAAGTTCAAGTTCGCAATCATTCTGGAAGTTTCAAGAAATACTGCATGTCAAACAACTGTATAAATGTGAATCAAAGGAGAATATCGCTCACAAGGATAGAGGATTTAGATTATTCTAAACAAGCTGTCACAGTTAACAGGTCCGGGACACCGCACTGTGCACTACTGTGCCATATACGTTGAGCGATAAGATTAAACCTACATATGCGTTGACAATTAATTCAGCACTGATTTGCGATGGTTGCGGGGAACAGGCAATTAAAAAAGCAAACCAAATTGTGTTTAGTTTGTAGAAAAGGGTCGAACGAAGTCCCCGAAAATATCCAGAAACTACGAAATTAAGCTCGCTCACTAACATATCCACACTGACTCACGTAAGTCGCAGCGAATAAATGATGAAATGAGATCAGAAAAACAATCATAATTATTCCTCCCAGTTTCTGTAAAGGGAACACGGTGAACTCTGTCACGACCAAGTGTATGCCAGAACCTTCCGTATAACAAAGACCTGCATCCATGGTGATCACATCAAGCATACCTCCAAAACTGCCGGCGTCCACTGTGTAAAAGCATACATTGCACTGTACATTTAGAACACGCGACTAATAATATCAGTGTCACACTCGTTTCTGTTATAAAAAAAAAACAAAATCATGCCAGGCATAGTCTCGTAGGACTCTTTTCCGATGAAAAACAGACGGTGAATCCATCGACATATGCTTTTACCTTAATAAAGCGAACCAAGCTGATTATTCAGTGAATGTTGGTAGAGTGCACCATCATGTTGTTCCAGTGATCGGTCACTCAAAATCCTTGTTAGTCCATTGCGATTCATTATAGTGTTCAAAGGGAATATCTTTTGTTTCAAAACACGGTAGATCTACTGAGTCCACTCTTCTTGTAGATCTGGGAAGGTGGTTAAAAAAAAGTGAATGGTCGTAGTTCGTCTAAGCTTCAAATTTGTTTTCTCCTTGTTTGCATTCACTTCCAGCAGTCTATCAAGGCGAGTAATAAAAAGGTACTAGTCAGGAAATAACTACAGTTTTGTACACTGTCTGATGGTGTCTAACTTCTAATCCCGAGGTTCGATTCCCAAAGCTTGAGTCGCGTAGGCATATTTCGGTCAAACACTCAAGTTCCATTGTAGTAGAGAATGCAGGCAACCACCGGTTGCAAGGGGGCGGCTGTGAAGCAAAACGCCGAATCACGGGGAGTGTGCATAATCACAGATTAGTCACACGTCAGATCACGACAACTGCAGACTAGACGGTGGCGCCAAAATTAAGAATGAACTATGAATCTCAAGGTCTTGGTCATTTCAAGGGTAAGCATACACATTCATTATAGCATGGGGACTGACTGATTTATCTTAACTAAATTTGAAAGCAGTCAGTCAGGAAGGGGGACCACAAACCATGTCTTAGACAGCTGCAAAAAAACACAACTCCAATGAAACAAAAATTCGGCGATACGAAAAGTGAAAAAAAATAAACAAATCTGTCTCAATACCGAGAGATCAATAACATTCACTAAAGTCATATGCCAGTTTGTCATCATGAATCAGTAAATACCAAATGATCCGCAATCCAAGACGTTACGGATAGTGACGAACTCATTAAGACAGACGCTTCAAAGAAAACTGACAAAAACTGTATAGAACACGTCATTATATAACGAGACGGGGTATCATGGTATGTTTTGCAGATGATAAACCAATCTGCACAATTCCGATTCCGAATATGCTTATTGAACCCAACAAAATCAAACAGAATCTTTACAGCTATCACTTAAAAGCCAAGATTCAAAAGTTACGTAAAATTAGATGATCAAAACTGAATTCTCTGCACAGATTACTTAACAAACTGGATTATTCACTGGATAATGTTATCAAGATTGATTACAAGGATTAGTTAGCGAATATTATGCCAGCAGAAACGGTCTGATGTATAGGAATACCGACAGAACAGATAAGATAACTTCAGTAGAATATATAATTATTCCTAAAAGAACTGAGTGAACAATAGATTAATCACACTTATGCACGATACAATGAGGGTATATTAGGAAAGGATCAACAACTTTGGTACAAGCGAGGCATGTAGAAAATCAACGACATTATCAGTGTTGGGAAGTGTAACAAAATGATTGTGTTGCGAATAAGAACGCAGAAAAACATCTGGACTTGATGTTGAACGCTGGGTGTAATGTGAAACGCGGCCACAAGACTAGACCGAATAATTGAGACGTATGTTATCAAGTAAAAGCCGGCAACATATCTCTTCTTATCTCAACTAGCAAAATCGTGGCTAGAACCCACTGATATATAAAAACTATAACCGATAAAAATACGGTATCAAACAATGAGCAACATTTTCGGACTCGAAAAAGACAAAAAGCCTGTTCATGTCTTCGAACTAATTGCGGAGCATCTCTAAGGGTACTTCGTTGCATACGATTCATACACACTAATTTCCGAACCATGACAAAACGTTAGTGCATACCCGAAAGGGTTTAAAAAAAGGCTCTGTAATGGTGATGTGCGAGTTAATCAGTTCCTCACAAACTGTTAGCTCTACAAATACCGTTCGAAATGAACAGCATGTTCATTAAATTGTACAATGTTTGCTATCTGGTGATGTCCTTGCTTAATACGCCGAAACGACATGGAACACATTTCGCACTCCCTGTTCGACCAAACAAGTGCAGTCCGTGAGTACAAGCGTGTACGCGAAGCATCAGCTATGAACCAGAATTGCAGGGCATCTACCAAGATAGATCAAAAACACGATTTCACAGTCATCGCGCAGCAAGCTGACAAACAACAGAAAGGAACCAACGCAGGGGGAAAACCGATTTGCAAATAAGAATAGGTATTAACGACGTTTATGTTAGATTTCAATCATCTGCACATTTGCTGAAATTCAGAGAAACGTAATCCAGCATGAATTGTGTAAGGTCAGTCTGCTATTGAATTCCCTCAGATTCAGAACATGAAATGGGTACTCAAATAAACTAAGGTAGCAAACGCATCGGCAGCGATCATAGTGGACGTCGCGAAATGAAAAAATTTCCTGATTACCCCAAAGTGTTGTACTGAAAAGCCAATCAAAAGTGAAACAGAGCCTAAATGAGGGCTGTAACACTAGTAAGTATTACTAGTAAGTAGTTTGGCAGATTTATGATTTTAGATGAGACCCAATTGTGAAAAGTCAGGGCTTCGGCTGGATTCGAACCAGCGACAGAAACACCATGCCTGAACGCGGCAAGCGCTCTACCAGCTGAGCTACGAAGCCACGCCAGGAAGCTCGGAAATTTCACATTTGGACTCGGTTACCCACCCGTCCCACTGTCTCATATGGAATCCACCAAATGATCCAGGGGATCGACTGCCCTGGCAGGATTTCTCGAACAGTTCACGCTGGAATCCACCAACGCCACTGTTGAGCATTGAAATTGTATTACTAATAAGTAGTTTCGGAGATTTATGAAGGCCGTAACCAGTCATAGTGTCCGAGGGATTTCTGCAAATATATAGGGGTAGTTTTTATACAGAAGCAATACACTACTCATAAGTAGTTAAAAAAGGCAACGAATTTTGGCAGGTTGTGTTATTAATTTTCGACTGCCAGTTCAGTGGGTCATGGACAGGGTGTTTCGTTTGAGTGCATCAGGAAAAATAGCAAATTCAACACAACCAACTCCATAGTACAGCTGAAAAACTGATACTCAAACAACGGGAAACACCGTGATGTCCTCCAAACTAGAACGAGTAGAGCAAACTAATTGTTTTTTAATATTCGGCATTAGAATTCACCACAGTCCGAAAGGAAAACAAAACGCAACAGTAGTTCTAGTTGACTTCGAACAAACCTTAACAGAACCCGTCCCAAAAAATTAATAGTAGTTTACTACGAAAAGTAACAAACTAGTTGGTTTTTGTAGACTTCGTCAACGTAACTGAACTTGGTCCTGACACGATTTATTGCGCTTCAGTATAGACAACAGGACGAAATGAAATAAGGTTTTGCCTAATGAAGAGCAATTTATTTTCGTTAACTGATCTATTGAGTCAGATATTTTGCGTATCTAACTAAAGTTAATGTGATGAAAAACAACGCAAGAGACACTGACGTTCTTTGTCTCAACTGAACTAATGTGAACAGACTAGTTAAGTCTTATTATTAACAATATCCCACAAATATGAAATATGCTTTCGGTCTCATCATCATCATAGACAGCAATACATCAGTGGTTCACACTGATGCTTAACTGCCACACAACCACGAGGGGAAAAAACCTATATAGGAAGAGAGAAGAAAAAAGAAGGGGAGGGGAAGGGGACCTAACTACTAAAAATAGCTACGTCTATATTCAACATACAACATCAAGGCGCCTACACCTTGCAAACAAACAACCGAGCTGTAAGTGAAAGTAAGGCGTCATCAGCAAGACAGCTTCCTTACGGCTTTCACTGCCCCGCGTCATTAAGTGCACTCACTTCACAGACAACTCGGCCAAACAACAACATTCACGCCACTGAGCTCGATTAGCCGCCATCTCACCTAACGTCTCAAGCCACCGACTCTGTGAGTCGCGAGGGCCCCAGCCCGGGAGACGAACCCGATAGGTCTAACATTAAGCTATTCAAAATTGAAATCAGAATGGCATATACCAAAAATGTTCTATTTAGCAAACTGTTAGTATGACCGTCTACAGAGATGAGCGGCGTGTCATCGAGAAACAACTTTGAAAGCTGTTTCAAGCCTCCAACGACGGAATGTTCGGCAACTGAAGAGATTAACCATTCTTGCTGAACAATGTTAACAGGTAGGTTGGAAACACATGAAGATAGGTCTCTAGATATCTGATACACTTACCCACCAGAAGCCGCTTCTCATTAAAACGTGGCAAGTGATTTGCTCTATCACTGCTTGTTGCTGATACTGCGGGCAATCTGTTTGATTGCAAAGATATATTTTTTGCTGGGTTGACCTACTTTTGGCCTGAAAATGATCATTGTCCAAGGCAAAACTAAAGTGCCAGGCTGCCTGTCTATTTCGGATGGGGACAAACGGGATTGTTGAAGAGTCGAGGTATTACCGATGCAGAGTGAAACCATGAGCATCTTATTACATTGCAATTGAAAACGTCGAATGCAACAGAGAAAGAGTTGAAGGAAAGATTCTTGGAGAGGCTCTTTGGAATATACCGTATCAATTCATGCTATAAAAACCCATTATGATGGTGACGTATTCTGTTCAAAATGGCGAACACCCATGTTATATGGAACGAGAGGCTTCATAAATAGAAATCCAGGATTTTGCCCTATTCATTCGAAACATACCAGTGTCCTTCCATTTGCACTTCAATCGCTTGGCATCAGAGACAACCTCTGAAACAATGACTCAGTAAACACATCGTAACCATGGCTGTGCGTGAATGACCTTGTCACGTAATGAGGTGTGCTTTAAAAACACGTTGATACGTCATGCTGAGAAGCACAGACGTTATCTAACATTATAGGGTAAGTGTGAGAAAGTAGACCACTGAGAACATAACACTGCGGCCGAAAGTGTTACCTGGAGAACAGGCAATGAGCAATGGATAACAGAGGCCTGTCTGTAATATCTTGGTAGGAGGGGGAGACGTTTTGACAAACCCAAACATTACGAACACATCCTTGTGATCAAAATAACCGAACACCATTACTGACTGTTTACGAAGTCGTTATAAATAGTATATAACCAACACACTTTTTGCGTCCGTTCAAGAGACTCTCCATATATGAATGGATCTTCCGTTGAACTGGATCGCAAGCTCTGGGAAATATTCCTCGTTCGTATTCATCCAAATACGTGAGCAACAACCTCGTTGTTCTCTGACCTAAACTACACGACCTGGTGAGTGGTTTAGCTGAACAAGTCGCCTGTAACAAGCCTTCATTGCACAGTTCCAGCAAAAATACTATTCAATCAAGAAATAACGTCTAATCCGGGGAAATACTTCTATACAAAAGTGCAGGAACTGCCAGTGCGGACTGGTGTGAACAGCTTAGTTGAAATCGTATGCTAGTCCTTGATGCAAGCTTCCTTCTCCTCCGATCCTCAAGGGACCAGATGTGGTCGAACCCTGTGGAAAAACTTACACTTCTTAATACGTCGACTTGGGAATCCAATAAAATCTTTTAAGTCAAACATCTGCGATAGCCTCATTCTTGTAAAACAAGTGCAAACAAGCCGGGATAGCAACATCATTAAGCAGGGTGACACACCAGACAGTCTCCCCATTCGTTCAAAGGTTTGATCGCCATACTAATATTCATGCTGAATAGCCGACCGCGCACATTGCAGCAATGCGCAAAACCCTTCAGTGAACCGAGTAAATGACCATCACTGAGTGTTGATTTTCAACCGGGACAGTGATCGACCGATTTCCCTGCCAACAGTCTGTTTGCAAAACGAATGTTACTGTTTAACACAGGATGTGATTATACTTAAACCTTTCACAATCGTCATATATTCTAAGTTGTAGATTTTCAGCTACTGATTGAACCAGAGATGAAGATGACGAAAATAGGTCAGTAGTCAATGTGTTTGGAAGTTTCAAACTGGAATAGGACAACATCGTGACATCTGAAAAATTTATGAGCATCGACAAAAACGCCTTGATCAATGAGAACCGACCAGCTGATTAGGAGTTTACCATCACCCATAAACTCACTGACTCAGTTGAACCAGAGGGCTTAGAAGGGAAGGAACACGGAGACGAACATAAATCTATAATTAAACCATCGAAGACAAACTCTTTGACTTTCCCGCAAACAGAGTTGTTCAGAAAGGAATTTGTACGCTTAACCGCAAGCTGCTAAAGCAGAACAGCCTTAAAGATGAAAATTATACATAGACAAACAAAAACCGACTAGTTTTTCTGCCGGGTGCAATAATAATCCATAAAATCCACAGTTTTACGTATATTTCAGATTAGTCTAGCGCGTAAAATGGAAGAAATGCAGTTTAAATTTTGCATAATTTAGTGATCACCTCTGTAATAACACTACCTCATCTGATAGAGCCATCTAGCTCGGACCCAGAGTTGGAGCTATTATCGAAGTTCGAGAGTATTCGCCTTTCGCGATCGATCGTACTTTGATTTGTACACAGCGGCGATCACAAAAACAGAGCAGCAGCAGAGCAACCAGTGCATCAGTATTCTAATTACATAGATAGTCACGAGAGTCAAGGACATAGGCAATGACCACAAGCATTGTGGCCTGGTCACCTGGTCTCGAAAGTACACGCCATATGATTATCTGTAGAACAACAGAGATAAACGACTGGAATAGCCTCACTACAAATTGCGATCATCTTCCCAAAAGACAACATTTGTGGCTAACTCTATCACGCTACCGAGTAAGACGACCACGAATGATAACTTTACCAGCTGATCGACAGAATGTAAATTCAGAAAGCTGTTAGATGTCAAATCAAAAGCTATAAACAGGTCAACACCTTAACGAAAGCTGAGCCAATGATTGAGATGGCGAAAATAATGCAGACAACCTTGTGCAGTTGATCTACGCTTTACGTGGCTCATAAGAGAAATGGTACAAGACGAAAACTGTAATATGGAATAGCCGACACCTATAAAACCAAGTAGATTAAAACGGGGACAGTAGGTACACAAATGAGATACAAAGTAGAACGAGAACAGCAAAACCACTGTAACGATTTTGTACCCTGATTACAAGGACATTAAAAAAGGCGAACATGCAGTCCCCTCTAGATTCCACTCTGACGGAGAGATATGAGGACAGTCAGCAAAACAATGACGTCTTATTTAATGTGTCACCATCACTTCCAACCCCGGAGTGATTAAACAACGAGTTTCACACATATATTACACTTTCAAGACAGAACCGCAGTAACGAAAGGATGGAGGAATTGGCACAGTTACCACAGACATTTGCGAACATGCCAATCAGTCAGGTACCATTGGCACCAGAAGCGAGCAATAAAATGAAGCACAGCTAGGAATAAGCCAGTCTCGCTATTGCGTAAAAGCATTGAACACATGATGGTGAATGTATCCTTGCCACTTTGAAAAGAGACACATGTTGCACCTGGGCCACGGATAGTCCAAACAGATATTAGAATACCACCTTTTCAGCAACATTTCCGTCTGCTGTTGCATGGTCCCCCTCGATTTTAAAAGTAGCCAACGGATTCGATTATAAGATTTTATGAAAAAACCGTCAGAATGAAAAACACAACAGCGACAGAGAGTAATCATCAGATGTGTTTGGATAAAATGCACTATCTGTGGATTGTTTCCTAACAATATGCTATTGTCAGACGAAGACCAGCCCCATCATCAGCACTACAGCCCAAGAATTGAAAAAAATGGGAAATTGGAAATTAGGATTTTCTGGGAGTATGTACAAGATGACGAGAGACAGAAAACGGCGACTGGAGGCTAGCATTCTATTACACACCAAAAGATCACCAACATAGTTCTCGGGATCACCGTTCTGTAATGAGTAGCGCCGCTTGATCCATAGCTCCACTGAGGATCAGTATTTACTAATAACGTAAACCACGGGTGGTCGTCGACTTTTAAACTCCCAAACCTTGTGCAAACTACTGGCCTACAGATGTACGTTCTAGAATGTGGACGTATCTCGATGTTACATTTCACACCGGTTACTTGACAGCAGCAAACAGATTCCAACCAACCCCACCACAGCATACCAATCAATATTGATAGGGGTTTCTTAGTAGTTCTGACTTTCGAATAGGCCATTTGTGGTACCAATGTGTTACAATATTGCACAAGTCTTCTTTATCGAGCAGCTTTTTTCAACAATCAATGGAAAACAGTCTACATTGATCCTCGTAGGACATTTCGAAACGCTGAAAACAGGCCATTTCGATCGACAAAACCTGTTATCATGTTGAGTAATCCGCTCGTTGCTCGCAGTAAACGACCAAATGAAACACCTGTAAACAATGCTCTTGTGAATGGCACACCATTGACTATCTACATACACCCAAAAGCGATGGAAAATGATATAGCGAGATACGATAGTTTGACTCCTTTTAGGAAGACGGAATTGTTTGAGTAATGATTATCCTGTTATGTTGTAGCATTTCCAGAGCACAAACGTCATTCATGTTTGACTGATAGCCATGTGTGAAACGACATCTCGAACGGTTAGCTACTTTCAAGGTCGAGCGATTATGCGATCGATTTCTCACTCAGCCCTAATCGATTGCCCAGTAATGAACATATCGATGGATTATTCCGGCTTGCCATATGGCGTCTACTTCCTGTTGTAGCATTACCGTGAACAGATAGTCAGTAACCATTAGCAGTGCACTCAAACATATTAACAAGAAAATTCTTCTTTGTCTTCTCAGAGTACGGTATTCGATCATATCCTACATTTTTTCAGATCACTTACGATTTACACGTTCAAGTGGTCAAGAACCTTCACCATTATCCACAAATTCGAATGCCCTTCAGAATGCAATTCTTTCTCCATTTTCCTATTTCCTTTATGTAAGCCTGGTCCTAACTTTAAAGAATTCGCTCTTCCTAAGGCATACAGATGATGTCGTCTTCAACGTCCAACATTCGGAAACATTCTGATCCGTCCTCTAGCAAAACAGCATTACCGAATTGGCTAGTTGGTCTATCTCTTAACACACCTAAATGTATCGACGTTTTGTTTTCCCTTTTCAACGAAACAACTTGAAAGCAATGTTTTGTTCTCAAATATAAGGGTCCCAATCTGTTAGAACATGTTGAGCTGCAACTTGATCGGGCTTCTTTATGTTAACAAGATACTTACTAAATTAAGAAGACTCCCATTTTGTTTCAACACCGTATAATCTATTTTGCTGTTTTACGACTGCATGCATACTCCATCCTTGGCCATATTGCTATTCGGTCACTTCTCCTGGTCTTCTAACCAAACATTTTCAACCCTTTTCAAGATCCAAGAGACACTCATTTAATTGTAGTGGTGTTCCTCGCTATAGTCTCACTGACTCCATAGTAGTTCAGCGATCTGAAGCATGTCTTTTGTTCAATCCCGGTCATTCTCTTCAGTTCGACTTTTCTGAAAGTATATACACACCCTCAACTAGGTTTCATTTCAAATCTATATGTGCGTACGTCCGGGCACACGGTTTATCTGCTATTCCCTACCACGCACGCTTTTGTTCTAATAATTCCGACAGTTCTGTGAAGGAACTGACCGCAAATTCAAATTTTTAATTTTATTAAATATTCTGTCCGCTGAAGAAGTGATTGTGTAAATATTGAATGGTCACCTTCCAAGGTGTATAAAACAATTTCTTGATGTGACATGAATATAACAGATAAACCCATCGACAACAATACGTAATAAAGCGATTACAAAACTTGAGCGTGATGGCCTAATTCAAACAAATTACCATGTTTGACAAGTTAAGCCCTGAACGCCACTAATACAAACAACGCTGACTCATTCAACAAGCCACCCACGCTCTGGTCAGATACTCCCTTGACCGGTGTTGTCCAACAGTCACCCATGTTTCGTGAAAAAAGGCATTGGACAAAAGGGAAGTACACAACGATGCAGATTTTAGATGAACTCTATTTGGTCGATAGAGATCCACTATCGAAATGCAGTATGTGCGGTACAATTTGCAGACATGTTGAGAATCGATGTGACTGTTGCTCCGGCGCACAGGGGGTTAGATCTTCTAATTAGGAATCAAGCGCACATCGTTGAGTATCATGGTCTGCTAACCCACAGGAAAAAATACTCGTGGGTACATCATCGAGAGTCGTTTTTCCTCAAAATCAGCAACCTCTCCTGCAAAATGAGTCCTTATTTCATGTTCGTTTACAAAGGCTGCGTTCACTCTGAAACACGAGGTCTTGATGTGTGCGTGCGTGAACTTATCGTACTTTTATGTAAGCAAAAGAGAGAACTAGCAAAGTAATATGTTTACATCTAATATCCAATAAAACTTGTCATAACTGTGCAATTACAGTTTACATAAAGTGAACAATACTCACAGCTTTCGCGGTAACAGAGATTTTATCCAGCCTTTCTCAGGGAAGGGCACTTCGTTCAAGTTTCATTCTTATTAGAGCTCATCAGTAATGCATATCCCTGCTATGACCATGATAAGAACTCCGGTCATGAGACAACAGTGTTGACCACTGCACCGCAGATTTCACATTAGCCACGACCGAATCATTATCAGTTATTGGCATTGTTCTTATTGTGTAACAATCGCTCGATATAAACAGTTACGAAAACAGGCACGAAAACGATGCGAAACATCAGTTATTTAACGGTTCACGAGGCCCATGCCCACAACGACACTCCACCCGGACTAGATTAAGTATTGTTTCGAGAAACAGATGACCAGAAAGAGACTGGAACTAGAAACTTTTCTGTTGCAGGCCGAAGTGCGCAGGACTAATGGTTTGATGAAAAATACTTTGGTGCGCAATATGACGGCTACCGGGTCGAATCTCGTTCAGACTATCCTGACCTGATGTGTTCAAATTAAGACGAAACCAGTGACAGTGGAGTATTGGCTTGAGATCGAGCATCAGGAGATATACAGAAAACACAACGATATCGCGACTATTTCGGTTGAGGAGCGATGGAAAGACTGTGAACGTTCGATCCGGAGGATAGGCATACGTGGATTGCCGCACACACCATCTGGCAGTTATGCGATGTCATACACAGTTTGGTAGAACTGAACAAATGGAGTTTGAAAAGTTGGCTTATAGGTGTGTTCAGTAGATTCGACTTGACGTAATAAAACGTCGACTTATCCTCAATTCATTGATCAGAACCCGAGAAAACTTTGCGAGTGGTTACGGAAAAACGGATGGTATTTATTGTGGGAATTACTTTCAAAAATTGTCAACATTGATGAGAGCACAGACATTCGTTACATAAGCCTATGCTCCAGTCATGGTTATACCACGGGGGATGGAACGAACGAATGCTTAAAATCACGCCGTCTAACCGAAATAGGCCATAGATCACAACTTTTCTAGTTACGTGTCAGTAACCCAACATTTCGTTGTGTTCGATGTGAATTGAGAACGGCAGCTAAATGAAGAGTTACGGATTATCGTACCAAACAGCTAGTATATTGTGACAGGGCAAGACGTCTAAGTTAGGAAGACCATCCGAAAGGTAAAACCGGACTACAAAATGCACGCATTATTCAAAGTGTCACAGGACCTGTAAGAAACACTTATTTGAACAAAACGATCAACAACACTTAGACGAGATTTAGATCCGTCAGTAACATCAAATCAAACTGATCATTAACAATATAGCACGCGTGCTGCATGCCCTCCAATGGCAATAACATACATCAACCGGCATACGTTGAATAGATGACCCGTTAGCGTTCCTTTTTGATGATGCATAAGTGCACACTGTTTGCATTTTGAATGAGGATATTTTGTGAGGTTAGCAAAATTAAACTGACTATCTAAGATTCGGCGCCACATATTTCATAAAGCGTGACAAAGCTGAGCTGATTCAGCTACACGCATTCGGTTTCAATTAAACAGCCACAAGTGACAAATTTAATCAAAAACATCCCAGAAAAAACCAGTACTGCCAACAAGAAACAGGTTTAAAGTTTGGCCCACTAACAACCGATCAGCTCGTTAAAAGTCTCTGTAACAAAAGTGAGGGCTTGAAAAAATAGATAGCTACCGTAGATCTGGTTCGGGCTATACCTAAGTGATAAGGACTCGAAACAAGGAGGAAATCAGTTGTAGATTGTCAGCCTGAGAGGAGCAACCTGATGAAACACTGCACTACCGTTTCGAGCTCATGTGCTCCAGTAGCAAGCTTGTGAACAAACCGAGGTTTCCATTCAGACAAATGAGTAAGGAAAAGTGTCAGAATAGCAGTTTGATGAGAGTGGACAAAAGCTGACAGTCAAGTGGGGATGTTAACTCGATGATATCATAGATAAGGGTGAGGGATAAACTACCAGAAAATGTGTGTAAACATTGAGCTATTTCAAGCAGACATCATCATTATCATAGACAGCAATACATCAGTGGTTCTCACTGATGCATAATTGTCCCACAAACAGGAAAAAAGGGCAAACCCTGTATAGGAGAGCAAAAAAATAAAGAAAAAGAACGGGGAGGGACCTAAGTGCTAGGAGAAAACGGCTGTGTCCATATTCAAACATTCAACATCAAGGTGTCCTACACCTTGCAAACAAACAACAAAGCTGTAGATGAAAGTAAGGCGTCATCAGCAAGACAGCTTCCTTACGGCTTTCACTGCCCGCGCGCCATTAAGTGCACTCACTTCACAGACAACTCGACCAAACAACGACAACATTCACGCCACTGAGCTCGATTAGCCACCATCTCACTTAAGGGATTCAGTCGTCGGCTCTGTGAGTCGCGAGGGCCCCAGCCTGGAAGACGAACCCGATCTACAGTGACCAACTCACTTCGTGAACGATTTCATTTCTCCACGCCAGGTCATCATCTGTCCACCTCGCACCTTACGTCAGTCAGCCGCAGCGTCGGCAAAGAGTGCTCGATGTGGCAGAACGACTAGCTGGCATCCTTAGTACATGACCTAACCATCTAAGTCTGTGCAAATGTAGCGACTGAACAAAAGAACTCGTTTGACAATCAGTGCCAAACACCCGCTTCCTAACCTCCTCGTTGCTTACTCGCTGGTGCCACCCGATACGAGCGATCGAACGCAGACATCGGTGGTCAAATACCTGAAGACGGTTCACGTCCTCTACCCTGAGCGGCCACGTTTCGCTGCCGTAAAGTAATACAGCCCTCACTGTCGCCTTATATACGCGACCTTTAAGCATCAGAGAGATACTTCTGACACCAGATTGGCGAACATCGTCTTAACCTTAGAGAAACGCGCTTTAACTTTATTCCGTACACTTCCACCGTCGTTAATGCAGCTTCCCAGGTACACAGACCGGTCAACAACTTCCACTGTAGGTCGGGTTCGTCTCCCGGGCTGGGGCCCTCGCGACTCACAGAGTCGGTGGCTTGAGACGTTAGGTGAGATGGCGGCTAATCGAGCTCAGTGGCGTGAATGTTGTCGTTGTTTGGCCGAGTTGTCTGTGAAGTGAGTGCGATGCGGGCAGTGAAAGCCGTAAGGAAGCTGTCTTGCTGATGACGCCTTACTTTCACTTACAGCTCGGTTGTTTGTTTGCAAGGTGTAGGCGCCTTGATGTTGTATGTTTGAATATAGACGTAGCTATTTTTAGTAGTTAGGTCCACTTCCCCTCCCCTCCTCTGTTTTCTTCTTTCTTCCTATATAAGTTTTTTTCTTTTCCTTTGTTCGTGGTTGTGTGGCAGTCAAGCATCAGTGTGAACCACTGATGTATTGCTGTCTATGATGATGATGATGACATTATTACTGGTTGAACTGTGCAAGACAAAGATAGAGAACGAGAGACAAAACGTACTTGTCCAGCTCCATTGGAGAGCGGCGAAGGGTGGCAGCCATCTGTCACAAATCCCACCTCTGACTCTATCACACTTTTGAAATGAAGGTAAACTTATCACTTAACCCATTCCTCAACAAGTACCTCAAGAGAACAACTGTCGACAGAGTTCAGGCTAATTTGATAGTCAAGAACACAACTACTTTTTCGCTCTGGCATATAGGAACTTGAAGAGTGCATTCACTATCTGCGTGGAACCCAGCATGACCTTCGCAACATTATTTTTCACCTGATCTGTGGAGCAGAATATAGATGGATGACTTAGGCACACGTGAAGTCAGGCTAGATCCCTAGTAGTTAATGCAAACGGTTGGAGATGAGAGGACTCAACAAGTCCCGCCAGAACGCGAAAATCCTATCAGAATTCCAAACCTTGGAGAACAGAATGGACACTTTTCTAACCACACTTAGAAACAGCCGGAGGAGGAACGAGGAAATCTTTTTAGACCTCCGTCTCTGTAGAGAGATCTACGGTAAGCGATCATCGAATACAACTAAGCCTACGATGCAGAATAACTGGAGCAGAAGGCCAGTAATATTGTGTTACAAAGTGCTTCACCCAGCGTTCCAAGTGTCCGTTAAGCAGATTGTTCACAAACACCAGGCAGTCGAGAATTTCCGGATGCAGCGGCGAGTTTCAGAGCCGGTTCACATATTTCGATCAAAAGGTTTCACAATCCCTTTGTAGGCTTCTTATGTGGTCATAATTCGTAATGCCTGCTATCAGCTGATACGGGACGACGTGAGTAAGTGATGTTATTTTGGTGGGAGGGGATGAGTGGAAACCTTGTGGTTTAGACATGATGAATCGGACTCAAAACGGTTGAAATTAGCTGTACGAAGTGTTTCCCGTAGGCGCATTCAAAGTTGATCTTAGCTACCTGGGGCGGAGAGGCAGGCGGACGGTAAGCTCGATTGTATAGTTGGCTCGCACGCACAAACCGAACGGCCAATTCACTTCGGACTACTTTGCGAAGTGCCACAGAAACGTCGACAGTACGGTAGAAACCAACGCAAGAATAGAGCCAAGATAGACCAGATTATGAGACCAGAGTCTTGAACGCGTCTCCATGAAGCGCCACACATCAGCGGAGAGAGTTGTCGTCTCACGGGTTAAGCCTGTTAGTTGTCATGAAGGAAATAATGGGTACACACTAAAAACTACTAGGTGAGAAGACGTATGAAAGCGAAGAGCGGTACAAGGAGAAGGACGAGAAGACCAGATGTGATTTGAAACACCCACTGAAATGTCTGTGTCGGAAAGACCCTGACTCTTATCAGAGGTATCACAACAGACATGACAACTCATATCACTATTCGCGCTAGCATTCAAACCGCCAGTGACCTGCGAAAGTGAAGGAAAGACTGAAGATTATCAGTGGAGGTTGGATGAATGTGTGTGTGTGTGTGTGTGCGCGCGTGCGCGCAATGAATCAATATGATAAGCGGTAAGGAGGTTCACATCTGATAGCATAG